>JBBBDQ010012103.1:0-21089 GCA_037127315.1 Ascarosepion bandense
CGGACTGTCCTAGGGACCCTTGCCAATGTCGGACGTAATCCGCCCGTCCTAGGACAATCCGCCGACGTCGGTGGGATATGTTGCTTTACCACCTATATAAGCATGGGTGGAGGAGACGCCGAACCTCCCGAACAATTTTTGCCCATTTTTTTGAGCTCAGGTGTGTTCATAGTGACCATCCTTATTTTAGGATAGTGTAATTTGGCCTCTTCGTATGGTCCCCCGAACCCTCAGGTTACCCCCGGTGTTTCTAACGGGGGTAATTATTCCTGGGGCCTGGGGAAAGTTTGTTGGCTCTTCTGTAGAAAGTGCTTTAACTTTAGTTAGTTTGAGGAGCGGCTTCAGGAGCTTTCTCCCTCTGCGAGGACCACTCCTCCACAATACCTTCGTCCACCTTCAACAGTGCATCACCTTGAGGCTTTCTTTGCCCGAGAGGGAGTGGGAATAAGGAGAAGGGGAGGAGAGGAGTGTTACAGGCATGTTTTTAAAGGGATCAAATTAAAGGTTGGGGACTGGGAAGCTTTGCGCGGGGAAGAAGATGAGCTTCTAGCTTTTATCGGCATACGTGCCTGACCGGAGAGACCGGTACAGACGCGCACTTGTCCCTATATTTCCTTCTTTCCGGAGCTCATATCCTCCTTCTACTTTTATGTAATCCTGTTGCTCATCTTCCGCCTCTCTTCCGCGCTTCAGGGATGACGCTCTCCCTACCTCCATTGGTTCCCCCACATCCTTTTCGGGGAGAGGGCTCTTTCCTTCCCTTGTTTGGTGGGTGATTTTATGGGAGTAGGTTCCTTTTGTTTTGGGGTGTTTTTGTGGGTGTTTACGACGACGATGGAGCCTTGACCGGCACCTTGGCCGGAGAAGGCGTTTTTGCTTTTTCCTCGCCACCACCTGCCAATCACCCTCCTTGCCGGCTGCGGAGCTGGTGCTGGTGGGCTTGGCTTGGCCTTCTTTGCAGGTTGCTGTTGTTTGGCTGGTTGGGCCTTTGGGGGCGGATTCTTAGTCGGACACGTTTTAGCGACATATTTCCGCCGCCCCACAGACCCAGCAGCACGGCTTCCTGCCTTCCACGATGACAAAGATGTTGCGGCCCCTGCAGGTAAGGACGTTGGGTATTTTATCAATGTTCTCCTTTGACAGAGTCGCCTGCAGGACCATGTCACCAGTGATAAACCCGGCCTTCGACCGCAGCGAGGAGACCGCGGCTACTTTCCCTTAATTAGCAAAAGCGCCCATGGTCTTCTGCAATGTCCATAGAGACGCCATGCAGTGTTATTTTGACCTTACGGGCACCCATGTACTCAGTCAGGAACTGGAGAGTTTTGTCTCCAGCACCAATCCGACCATACGCTTAGCCTCTTCAGGGGTGCCCAGCAGGACGTCCCCATATGGCATTGCTCCTCCTCGCCACGGCCCTAGCCTTGATGTTCAGTGCCTTGATAGCATCTTTAAATGTGTCTCTTGGCACTCCGATCATCTTGTGAGTTTTGATATCTTTTAGTTATCAAAGTAATGATCCTTTTCTCTATTTCCGCCAACTGGTCCGGCACTGAGACTAGCTCTGTGCCTTTGATATATTCCTCGTACTTGGCCTTCATCTTTTCATAATAGTCTTCATTTTTTTCGGTAATTTTTCCCCCTGTCCACCAGAGGTAGATGGTTTGGGGGATCCAGAGACTGGCACTGCAGCCGGTACAGGTCCTGCTGCTGATTCTTCTACTGGTACTAGTAAGGAGGGTGACTCCCGTGGCGGTAGCTGCCAGTCACCCTCCTTCCCTCCACCGAGGCCGTGGTGGGAGGAACGATCTCTACTGGCCCATCTGTGGCCATAGCCACAAAGTGGCCGAACACCGGACAACTAATTCCCGGTGTTTCGCGCTGAAAAGCACTACTTTACGCAAGCCCGAGCTATAAACTCGGGCCGGAAATCAGTGTGTCCAAGATACAATCACTACTAATATCACGTAGGAACAAAAGCAGAACTTTGCACTTACAACCACAACCCACAAAACAAAAGTCAGTAGGAAATGGCTGGTACTTATTTATTTGACAAAAAGTACAAATTCTGGCACAAGGCCAACAAATGGGAGGGGAACAAAAACCCAGGTTGGTCTTCCGTAACTATCTTATACCTAGCTAATCCGATTCACGACCCATACATACGTTACAATTTTCTCATTCACCATAAAATTTTGTCCATCAACACTCATACCTATCAAGCACCAAAATACAAAATCATACCGGGGACCTAAAAACACCCCAAATGTACACATAAAAATTTCTGATTTTTACAATATATACAATATCTTACAAAAATAAATTTAAAACTTTATTCATGAAATGACATGATGGGGAGGGGAATGAAGAAACAAAAACCCCAAAACAAAACACAATTTCAAATGAATATATATACACAATGTTAGTAAGGCCAAAACACACCCACATAATTAAAGAGGCCACTGTATTCTGCCTTAAAAGGACAAATCAAGCAGCTCTCTTTCTAAGGGGAATGGGCTTAAAGGGGGCAAAAATAAATTGGACTGGAGAATGTATAAGGCTGACCCAGCCGAGAGTGAAAACGGGACAAAATAATACTTGGACAATGAGATCTCCGAACTGGATCATAACAAAAGCAATGGAGCCGGGAACGGAGCCAGGACAAACACATTCACTCACATTAACTAGGCACAAAAAGAACTTCTACCTTAACCACGGGCGGGGTTCCAAGGAATCCACCCCGATGCAACTAACAGATCTAAAAGAAAAAATCACGAGGCTAGCCCCGATTGCAAGACGGGGCTCGCCGCATATACCACCTTCGCTGAACTCTGTCAGGTGCAGCCGTTTCCGTCCAGTTCTAATCTTAATTTGAGCTGGTGCTCAAAATATCGGATTAGATCCTGATCCGAAAGACAACCGCCTGAGAACTTCCTCCGAACGCGTCATCCAAATCGCCATTCTAGCCGTGGCCGAGTAGCGACAGAAACACCATCTAAACTGCTCCAGTACGGGAGCGACACATTGTCCACAGCGTATGCGCGATCAATGAACACCGGCTCCCGCGGCGACCGCGGTGATCAGCTCGCCGACACGCGCCCACAACGAACAGAACGCGCGAACAATGGAAGAAGGCATTGCGCAGACGTCTCTTAATTCCAAGGACGCAACGTTCACAATCTGGCAAATCAGGCCCATTGCGAGCAGCATCGATGAGAGACCAGCCTGCATTCCGAGCCAATCGCCAGGTCAGAGAAAACTCGAGTTGTTGAGCCAATCCGCACCTGGCGCCCAAGACCAATGAGAGCGATACTCCTCTCTCGACATGCCGAGCTTACTCCACAGTTCATCCTTCACGGCGCCCTCCACTAATCCCCGATGAAGATTCTCCTAGGCCGTGAAAGGTCGCACCTGGACCATGGAATGGCCCGAAGGGCCGTCCAGACATTCGAGCAGGAATTTCGGCCGCCCCAGGCCTATTGCTGGTCTCAGGGCAGGGGAGTGATAGTGAGGCTAGGGAACATGTCCCTCACTACCCCCGCAAGCAACCGATCTTCCTCCAACGCGCGCCTGGGAATGCCAACCTCGAAGCGAGCACGTGGCTCCTCAAGTGTGGCATCCCCAGACCCCCTTGACACGGACGGAGGCAGCAGACTCCTTTGTCGACCATGTGTTGCGTCCTCTCCAAAGACAGGAGAATAGCAAACGCTCGAGCGCCTTCTCATGATCGTCACAAAGGGAAGTACAGACAGCCAGTAAAAGGATTCACGGGAAGGAGGTAGCATGTATTACGCCTCCGCCAGACCCGCCACGGAGAGACTCCGTCGACGCCAAATCTCCACGACCGACGCGCCGACCTTTGCCTGTACTTCTGACCGGATTTTTCTCCAACTGTAAAGTCCGGACCGAACCAAACTCCGGGCTTGACCGGCCCGTCCGTCCAGTCGAAGGGCCCCGGGAGGGAAACACCCTTCCAGGCACCTAACCGCAAGCCGGACGACTTGTCGCGGTTAATTCCGGCCCTGTTACCTGTTCGTACCGTTCGGCGCCTTCTGTACCGCCTGCTGTCCCTGCGGGAGGACACAAAGGTCGTTACGTCATCGGCGTACGCGGAAACCCTGGCTCGGCTCCTCCAGGGACAGCAATTCCCACGGACCGGACTACACGCCTCGTCCCTTAGCCGGCGAAGGAGAGGCTCCAACGCTGGGACGTAAAGGAGAGGCGACAGTGGACAACCTGTCGGACCGACCTAGACAGCGCGGCGCCCGACAGCTTCCCGTTCACCTGTACCACGGCCTTGGGGGAGCGATACGAAGGGCTAATCCAGCGGCTGAAGTCGGGTTTGAATCCGGCGGCCTGCAGGACAGCAACCAGGTAGCCATGATCAATCCTATCAAATGCCTTGGACTGATCCAATTGATCAGCGCGGCCTCTTCGTCGTCTTCTACACCCTCTACGATCGTGCGGATCAAGTGCAGGTTGCTCTGGGTGTTCATCCCTTCCCTGAAGACAAATCTGATCCGGGTTCCAACAGAGACTCGGCAACTAGCTGCAAGCGATTCGTCAGGATCTTGGCCAAAATCTTCTAACTCTGTGTTTAGCAGAGTTATGGGCCTGTAATCATCTAATCCCGCCCCAACCTTCTTTTCCCAACAGCGTGATCACGCCCCTGGTGATCCGACCGGGGATGGACCCCTACCGAAACCAGTGGTTGAACACGACAGTCAAGAGCGGGACAAAAAGGTGCGACATCCTCAAGTACAATTCATAGGGCAAACCATCCAAACCTGGCGACTTGCCACTGCCGGTCTTCTTCAAAGCCGCGTAGACTTCGTCCTCCGTAATCTCCCCTTCGCAGCTAGCCGCTTCAGCCGGCAAGGCCGGGAAAGTCAGCCAAATAGCTGCAGAAACTCCTCGTCACGGAGACCAGGCTCCTTGGTAAACCGGTGTTCGAAATGCACTGAACGCCTCGCACATGTGTCAGTGGACCTAAGAGATGTCCCCTCAGGTTCACTTTCTCTCCGAATGCCGATCGCCGGCCCGACGAATTTTCTTCCGCGCAGTTCTGCGCCCATGTTCACAGCTTCGGAAGACATCTTGCTTAACTTTCAGGCTCTAGTACCTGACCCATATAGCGCTCGCCTAGTCGTGCGCCTCAGGGCGACCTCCTGGCCCAGAGCCTATCTCTGGGGATCCCCACCAGCCTCCGCCCGGGCGAGTGGCACTAAGTGTCTTCCCTCCGCAGCCTTATCTAGTTTGAGCCGCTGGCTATATTTGGTGGCGAAAGACCTAATGGAGTCCTTAAGGTTAACCCACCACTTATTCCCCAATGACTCGCCAATTAACGCCCACTTCGGGCTAGTCTTGTCAGCTGGTCACGAAAGTCCCGCCTGTCCAGTAAGGACGGATTAGACACCACCCGTGGCTGTTGAACTAATTTTGAGGAGTTAACACCACACGGGCACAAACGAGTTTGTGGTCCGTGTGGCCTAACTAGTGGAACGTTGGACATTCTAAGAAGTCATGTCGGCCACTCTCACTAACATCCTATCCAGGTACGCAGATACCCGGGTAGAAGGCCAATTAAGCGCCCACGTCCACATACTCCCATCCGGATGATCGACCCGGTATCTATCGACGAGACCAGATCGTCGATCAGATCCATTCGGAGAGCTACGATCGTTCTCCCGCTGGCGCCCCTTCCTCTATCCCATTTTGGGGGTTAGGATGGCATTCCAGTCCCCAACTAAGATTAGCCGTGTTGAATGCACCATAAAGGGCTCCAACAGCCGAAAGAAAGAGACACGCTCACCTTGCTTATTGGGCGCACCATGCAATCAGCGGAACGACTTGCTTTTCACTGCAATATCGGCCACGATCAGCCGGCCCTCGGCACCGACATGGACAAGGTCAACCTTCGCGTCAGGGTACGCTTGACCAGCAAAGAAACACCTCTGGCTTGCCGGCTCCCATATGCTGAATAGACGACAAAGTCGTTAGACAGCACACAAAAGTCGACTTCGCAAACAAAGTGAGTCTCTTGGATCACAGCCACATCCACGCCGAAGGACAAGAGGTCACGAAGCAGGCGAGCCGCCTTACCCGATCCCTCAGGCCCTTCGCATTCAAGCTGGCTATCTTAATAGACATCTTTTAAACCTGAAACGAAAAAACAAAGAAACATGCAACAAGGCTCTAGTCGCATACGGGGTAGTCTCGGGCAGAGGGGACCCCGACGGACTGTCCTAGGGACCCTGTACCAATGTCGGACGTAATCCGCCCGTCTGGACAATCCCGCCGACGTCGGTGGGATATGTTAGTTTTACCACCCTATATAAGCATGGGTGGAGAATAACCGGGAACCTCCCCGAACAATTTTTGCCCATTTTTTTGAGCTCAGGTGTGTTCATAGTGACCATCCTTATTTTGGGATAGTGTAATTTGGCCTCTTCAATATGGTCCCAGACCCTCAGGTTACCCCGGTGTTTCTAACGAGGGTAATTATTCCTGGGGCCACCAGGGAAAGTTTGTTGGCTCTCTTCTGTAGAAAGTCCTTTAACTTTAGTTAGTTTGAGGAGCAGCTTCGAACTTTCTCCTCTCACGAAGGACCACTCCTCCACAATACCTTCGTCCACCTTCAACAGTGCATCACCTTGAGGGAGGGGCTTTCTTTTTTTTTTTTTTTTGTGAGGGGGAGTGGGAATAGGAGAAGGGGAGGGGAGGGGGAGAGGTGTTACGAGCACATCTGTTTTTTTAAAGGGATCAAATTAAGGTTGGGGACTGGGAAGCTTTGCGCGGGGGAAGAAGGTAGGCTTCTAGCACTATCGGCATACGTGTGCCTGACTAGGGCCGGTACAGACGCGCACTTGTCCCTATATTTCCTTCTTTCGGAGCTCCTGCTCCTCCTTCTGCTTTTATACCATCCTGTTGCTCATCTTCCGCCTCTCTTCCGCGCTTCAGGGATGACGCTCTCCCTACCTCCATTGGTTCCCCCACATCCTTTTTCGGGGAAAGGGGCTCTTTCCTTCCCTTGTTTGGTGGGTGATTTTATGGGGAGTAGGTTCCTTTTGTTTGGGGGGTGTTTTGGCAGGTGTTTTGACAGGCGATGGAGCCTTGACCGGCACCTTGGCCGGAGAAGGCGTTTTTGCTTTTTCCTCGCCACCACCTGCAATCACCTCCTTACTTTCAACTGCCGGAGCTGGTGCTGGTGGGCTTAAAACGGCTGCTTCTTTCACAGGTTGCTGTTGTTTGGCTGGTTGGGCCTTTGGGGGCGGATTCTTAGTCGGACACGTTTTAGCGACATGTTCCGCCGCCCCACAGACCCAACGGCGGCTTCCTGCCTTCCACGATGACAAAGATGTTGCGGCCCCTGCGGGTAAGGACGTTGGGTATTTTATCAATGTTCTCGGCTTTGACAGAGTCATACGCAAGGACCATGTCACCGGTGATAAACCGGCCTTCGACCGCAGCGAGGGCCGCAGCTACTTTTCCATAATTAGCAAAGAAAGCGCCCACGTGGTCTTCTGCAATGTCCATAGGGACGCCATGCAGTGTTATTTTGACCTTACGGGCACCCATGTACTCAGTCAGGAACTGGAGAGTTTTTGTCTCCAGCACCAATCCGACAACACGCTTAGCTGCCTCTTCGGGGGTGCCCAACAGGACGTCCCATATGGCGTTGCTCCTCTCCGCCACGGCCCTAGCCTTGATGTTCAGTGCCTTGATAGCATCTTCAAATGTGTCTCTTGGCACTCGATCATCTTGTGAGGTTTTGATATCTTCAAAGTTATCAAAGTAGTAGTCCTTTCTCTATTTCCGCCAACTGGTCCGGCACTGAGACCAGCTCTGTGCCTTTGATATATTCCTCGTACTTGGCCTTCATCTTTTCATAATAGTCTTCATTTTTTTCGGTAATTTTTCCCTGTCCACCCAGAGGTAGATGGTTTGGGGGATCCAGGAGCTGGCACTGCAGCCGGTACCCGGGTCCTGCTGCTGATTCTTCTACTGGTACTAGTAGGAGGTGACTCCCATGTGGTAGCTGCCAGTCACCTCCCTTCCCTCCACCGAGGCGTGGTGGGAGGAACGTCTCTACTGGCCCATCTGCAGCCCGTAGCCACAAAGTGGCCGAACACAGACAACTAATTCCCGGTGTTTCGCTGAAAAGCACTACTTTACGCAAGCCCGAGCTATAAACTCGGGCCGGAAATCAGTGTGTCCAAGATACAAAGTCACTACTAATATCACGTAGGAACAAAAGCAGAACTTTGCACTTACAACCACAACCCACAAAACAAAAGTCAATGAAAATGGCTGGTACTGATTTATTTATGCGAAAGTACATAAATTCTGGCACAAGGCCAAACAATGGGGAGGGGAACAAAAACTTGGGTTGGTCTTCCGTAACTATCTTATGCCTAGCTAATCCGATTCACGACCCATACATACGTTACGAATTTTCTCATTCACCATAAAAATTTGTCCATCAACCCTCATACCTATCAAGCACCAAAAAAATACGCAGTAACATACCAGGGACCTAAAAACGCCCCAAATGTACATAAAAATTTGTTTATTTACAATATTTACAATAGTGTACAAAAATAAATTTAAAACTTTATTCATGAAATGACATGATGCAAAGGGGAATGAAGAAACAAAAAAATCCCCAAAACAAAACAATTTCAAATGAATATATATACACAATGTTAGTAAGACTCAAAACACACCCACATAATTAAAGAGGCCACTGTATTCTGCCTTAAAAGACAAAAATCAAGCAAGCAGCTCTCTTTCTAAGGGGAATGGAGAAGCAGGGGGCAAAAATAAATTGGACTGGAGAATGGGCAAGGCTGACCCAGCCGAGAGTGAAAACGGGACAAAATAATACTTGGACAATGGGAATCTCGGAACTGGATCATAACAAAAGCAATGGAGCCGGGAACAGGCTAGGACAAACACATTCACTCCCATTAACTAGGCACAAAAAACATTTACCTTAACCACGGGAGGGGTTCCAAAGGAATCCACCCCGATGCAACTAGCAGATCTAAAAGAAAAATCAAGGCTAGCCCCGGTCACGCGAACCAGGCTCGCCGCATATACTCCACCTTTCGCTGAACTTGCCGGGTGCAGCCGTTTTCGTTCAGTTCTAATCTTAATTTTGAGCTGGTGCTCAAAATATCGGATTAGATCCCGATCCGAAAGACGACCGCCCCGCAAGACTTCCTCCAGACGCGTCATCCAAATCACCATTCTAGCCGTGGCCAGTAGCGACAGAAACACCATCCGCTTCACTCCAGAGTACGGGGGCGACACATTGTCCACACAGCGTATGCGCGATCAATGAGCACAAGCTCCCGCGGCGCGATACGAGCAGTCAACTCGCCGACACGCGCCCACAACGGGCGAACGCGCGAACAGTGGAATAAAGGCGTGCGCAGACGTCTCCTTAATTCCAAGGACGCAACGTTCACAATCTGGCAAATCCGCCAGGCCCATAGAGAAACGCCGGTCGTTGAGAGACAAACCATTCCGAGCCAATCGCCAGGTCAGAGAAAACTCAGAGTTGTTGAGCCAATCCGCACCTGGCGCCCAAGACCACCGAGAGCGATACTCCTCTCTCGACATGCCGAGCTTACTCCACAGTTCATCCTTCACGGCTCCCTCCACTAATCCCCGATAGAAGATTCCTCCTAGGCCGTGAAAGGTCACTGGACCATGGAACGGCCCGAAGGGCCGTCAGAGCCCGAGCAGGAATTTCGGTCGCCCCCAAGGCCTATTGCTAAGTCCTCAGGAGCGGGGGAGTGATAGTGAGGCTAGGGAACATGTCCCTCACTACCCCCGCAAGCAACCGATCTTCCTCCAACGCGCGCTCGAATGCCAACCTCGAAGCGAGCACGTGGCTCCCCGGGCGTGGCATCCCCAGACCCCCTGACACGGACGGAGTAACAGGACCTCTTTGTCGACCATGTGTTTGCGTCCTCTCCAAAGACAGGAGAATAGCAAACGCTCGAGCGCCTTCTCATGATCGTCACAAAGGGGAAGTACAGACAGCCGCAGTAAAGGATTCTGGGAAAGAGGTATGTATTACACACCTCCACCAGACCCTTTCACGGAGATTTGGTCGACGCCAAATCTCGACCGACGCGCCGGACCTTTGCCTGTATTTCTGACCAGTTTTTCTCCAACTGTAAGTCCGGACCGAACCAAACTCCGAGGAGCTTGACCGGCCCGTCCGTCCAGTCGAAGGGCCCGGAGGGAAACACCCTTCCAGGCACCTAACCGCAAGCCGGACGACTTGTCGCGGTTAATTCTGGCCCTCAGCCTGTTCGTACCGTTCAAGCGCCTTCTGTACCGCCCTTATGCGTCCCTGCGGAGGACACAAAGGTCGTTACGTCATCGGCGTACGCGGAAACCTGGCTCGAGCTCCACCAGGGACCTTGATTCCACGCAGGACTGGACTGCACGTCTCGTCCCTTAGCCGGCGAAGGAGAGGCTCCAACGCCAGGACGTAAAGGAGAGGCGACAGTGGACAACCCTGTCGGACCGACCTAGACAGCGCGAAAGCGCCCGACAGCTTCCCGTTCACCTGTACCACAGCCTTGGGGGAGCGATACAGAAGGCTAATCCAGCGGCCAGTCGGGTTTGAATCCGGCGGCCTCGCGGACAGCAGCCAGGTAGCCATGGTCAATCCTATCAAATGCCTTGGACTGATCCAATGGATCAGCGCGGCCTCTTCGTCGTCTTCTACACCCCACGATCGTGCGGATCAAGTGAGGTTGTTTGAATTGTTCGTCCCTTCACAGAACAAGTCTGGATCTCGGTTCCAACAGAGACTCGGCAACTAGCTGCAAGCGATTCGTCAGGATCTTGGCCAAAATCTTTAACTCTGTGTTTAGCAGAGTTATGGGCCTGTAATCGTCTAATCTCTGCCCAACCTTCTTGCCTTTTTCAACAGCGTGATCACGCCCCCCAGATCCGACGTGGATGGACCCCTGCCGAAACCAGTGGTTGAACACGACAGTCAAGAGCGGGACAAAAAGGTACGACATCCTCAAGTACAATTCATAGGGCAAACCATCCAAACCTGGCGACTTGCCACTGCCGGTCTTCTTCAGCGTAGACTTCGTCCTCCGTATCTCCTTCGCAGCTAGCCGCTCTAGCCGGCAAAGCCGGGGAAAGTCAGCCAAATAGCTGCGAAACTCTCGTCACGGAGACCAGGTCTTTGGTAAACCGGTGTTCGAAATGCTGCCGGAACGCCTCGCACATGTCGTCGGTGGACTGAAGGATGCCCTCCGGGTCGCGCACTTCTCGAATGTACCGATCGCCGCCCGACGAATTTCTTCCTTGCGCAGTTCTGCGCCCATGTTCACAGCTTCGGAAGACATCTTGCTTAACTTAGCCTAATTACCTGACCCATAGCGCCTGCTAGTCGCGCCCCAGGCCTCCCCTGGCTAAGGCTATCTCTAGGGGATCCCCACCAGCCCTCCGCCCGGGCGAAATTAGCACTAAGTGTCTTTGCCTCCGCAGCCTTATCTAGTTTGAGCCGCTGGCTATATTTGGTGGCGAAAGACCTAATGGAGTCCTTAAGGTTAACCCACCACTTATTCCCAATGACTCGCCCAATTAACGCCCGCTGAACTAGTCTTGACAGCTGGTCACGAAAAGTCCCGCCTGTCCAGTAAGGACTGATTGAACTTCCAATAACCAGCCAACCTAGGCCTAAAACACTACACGGGCACAAACGAGTTTGTGGTCCGTGTAGCCTAGCCAGTGGAACGTTGGACATTCTAAGCCTACGTCGGCCACTCTCACTAACATCCTATCCAGGTACGCAGATACCCGTAGAAGGCCAATTAAGCGCCCACGTCCACATACTCCTCCATCCGGATGATCGACTCCGTATTCATCGACGAGACCAAATTCGTCGATCAGATCAACCACAGGCTACGATCATCATTCCTCCCGCTAGCGCCCCTTCCCTCTATCCCATTTGGGGGTTAGGATGGCATTCCAGTCCCCAACTAAGATTAGCCGTGTTGAATGCACCATAAAGGGCTCCAACAGCCGAAAGAAGAGACACGCTCACCTTGCTTATTGGGCGCATAAACCGCAATCAACCGGAACGACTTGCTTTTTCACTGCAATATCGGCCACGATCAGCCGGCCCTCGGCACCGACATGGACAAGGTCAACCTTCGCGTCCAGGGTACGCTTGACCAGCAAAGAAACACCTCTGGCTTGCCGGCTCCCATATGCTGGGAATAGACGACAAAGTCGTTAGACAGCACACAAGAGTCGACTTCGCAAACAAAGTGAGTCTCTTGATCGTACATATCCACGCCGAAGGACAAGAGGTCACGAAGCAGGCGAGCGCCTTACCCCGATCCCTCAGGCCCTTCGCATTCAAGCTGGCTATCTTAATAGACATCTTTTAAACCTGAAACGAAAAAAACAAAGAAACATGCAACAAGGCTCTAGTCGCATACGGGGTAGAAATCTTCGGTTAGGACTGACGGACTGTCCTAGGACCCTGTACCAATGTCGGACGTAATCCGCTCGTCTAGACAATCCCGCCGACGTCGGTGGGATATGTTAGTTTTACTCACCCTATATAAGCATGGGTGGAGAATAACCGGGAACCTCCCCGAACAATTTTTGCCCATTTTTTTGAGCTCAGGTGTGTTCATAGTGACCATCCTTATTTTAGGATAGTGTAATTTGGCCTCTTCAATATGGTCCCAGACCGTTACCCCCCCGGTGTTTCTAACGAGGGTAATTATCTTCGGGGCCTGGGGAAAGTTTGTTGGCTCTTCTGTAGAAAGTCCTTTAACTTTAGTTAGTTTGAGGAGCGGCTTCAGAGCTTTCTCTCTGCGAGGACCACTCCTCCACAATACCTTCGTCCACCTTCAACAGTGCATCACCTTGAGGAGGGCTTTCTTTTTTTTTGCCCGAGAGGGAGTGGGAATAGGAGAAGGGAGGGAGGGTGTTACAGGCATCTGTTTTAAAGGGATCAAATTAAAGGTTGGGGACTGGGAAGCTTTGCGCGGGGAAGAAGGTAGGCTTCTTGGCTTTATCGGCATACGTGTGCCTGACCGGAGAGACCGGTACAGACGCGCACTTGTCCCTATATTTCTTCTTCGGAGCTCCTGTTCTCCTTCTGCTTTTTATGCCGTCCCGTTGCTCATCTTCCGCCTCTCTTCCGCGCTTCAGGGATGACGCTCTCCCTACCTCCATTGGTTCCCCCACATCCTTTTTCGGGGAGAGGGCTCTTTCCTTCCCTTGTTTGGTGGGTGATTTTATGGGAGGTGGCTCTTGTTTTGGGGGTGTTTTGGCAGGTGTTTTGACAGGCGATGGAGCTTGACTGCACCTTGGCCGGAGAAGGCGTTTTTGCTTTTTTCCTCGCCACCACCTGCCAATCACCCTCCTTTGCCGCTTGCCGGAGCTGGTGCTGGTGGGCTTGGCTTAGCTGCTTCTTTCACAGGTTGCTGTTGTTTGGCTGGTTGGGCCTTTGGGGCGGATTCTGGGTCGGACACGTTTTAGCGACATGTTCCGCCGCCCCACAGACCCAACAGCACGGCTTCCTGGCCTTCCACGATGACAAAGATGTTGCGGCCCCCGCAGGTAAGGACGTTGGGTATTTTATCAATGTTCTCCTTTGACAGAGTCGCTCGCAGGACCATGTCACCAGTGATAAACCCGGCCTTCGACCGCAGCGAGGAGACCGCGGCTACTTTTCCATAATTAGCAAAGAAAGCGCCCACGTGGTCTTCTGCAATGTCCAGGGACGCCATGCAGTGTTATTTTTTTGACCTTATTGGCACCCATGTCTTCAGTCAGGAACTGGAGAGTTTTTGTCTCCAGCACCAATCCGACCATACGCTTAGCCTCTTCGGGGGTGCTCCAGCAGGACGTCCCATATGGCATTGCTCCTCCTCGCCACGGCCCTAGCCTTGATGTTCAGTGCCTTGATAGCATCTTCAAATGTGTCTCTTGGCACTCCGATCATCTTGTGAGTTTTGATATCTTTAGTTATCAAAGTAATGATCCTTTCTATTTCCGCCAACTGGTCCGGCACTGAGACTAGCTCTGTGCCTTTGATATGCACCTCGTACTTGGCCTTCATCTTTTCATAATAGTCTTCATTTTTTTCGGTAATTTTTCCCCTGTCCACCCAGAGGTAGATGGTTTGGGGGATCCAGGAGCTGGCACTGCAGCCGGTACGGGTCCTGCTGCTGATTTCACTGGTACTAGTAAGGAGGGTGACTCCCGTGGCGGTAGCTGCCAGTCACCCTCCTTCCTCCCACCGAGGCCGTGGTGGGAGGAACGATCTCTACTGGCCCATCTGTGGCCATAGCCACAAAGTGGCTGAACACCGGACAACTAATTTCGGTGTTTCTGCGCTGAAAAGCACTACTTGATGCAAGCCCGAGCTATAAACTCGGGCCGGAAATCAGTGTGTCCAAGATACAAAAGTCACTACTAATATCACGTAGGAACAAAAGCAGAACTTTGCACTTACAACCACAACCCACAAAACAAAAGCTTTAGGAAATGGCTGTACTTATTTATTTGACAAAAAGTACAAATCTCTGCACAAGGCCAACAAATGGAGGGGGGAACAAAACTTGGGTTGGTCTTCCGTAACTATCTTATACCTAGCTAATCCGATTCACGACCCATACATACGTTACAATTTTCTCATTCACCATAAAATTTTGTCCATCAACACTCATACCTATCAAGCACCAAAAATACCACAAAATCATACCGTGGGGACCCAAAAACACCCCAAATGTACATAAAAATTTCTGATTTTTACAATATATACAATATCTTACAAAAATAAATTTAAAACTTTATTCATGAAATGACATGATGGGGAGGGGGAAATGAAGAAACAAAAAACCCCAAAACAAAACACAATTTCAAATGAATATATATACACAATGTTAGTAAGACCCAAACACACCCACATAATTAAAGAGGCCACTGTATTCTGCCTTAAAAAGGACAAAAATCAAGCAGCTCTCTTCTAAGGGGAATGGAGAAGCAGTGGGGCAAAAATAAATTGGACTGGAGAATGTATAAGGCTGACCCAGCCGAGTGAAAACGGGACAAAATAATACTTGGACAATGGGAATCTCGAACTGGATCATAACAAAAGCAATGGAGCCGGGAACAGGCCAGGACAAACACATTCACTCACATTAACTAGGCACAAAAAGAACTTCTACCTTAACCACGGGCGGGGTTCCAAAGGAATCCACCCCGATGCAACTAGTAGATCTAAAAGAGAAAATCAAGGCTAGCCCCGGTCACGCGAACCAGGCTCGCCGCATATACCCACCTTTCGCTGAATCCTGTCGGGTGCAGCCGTTTCCGTTCAGTTCAATCTTAATTTTGAGCTGGTGCTCAAAATATCGGATTAGATCCTTGATCCGGAAAGACGACCGCCCCGCAAGACTTCCTCCAGACGCGTCATCCAAATCACCATCTAGCCGTGGCCAGTAGCGACAGAAACACCATCCGCTTCACTCCAGAGTACGGGGGCGACACATTGTCCACAGCGTATGCGCGATCAATGAGCACAAGCTTCCCCGCGGCGCGATACGAGCAGTCAATTGCCGACACGCGCCCACAACGGGCGAACGCGCGAACAATGGAAGAAGGCGTGCGCAGACGTCTCCTTAATTCCAAGGACGCAACGTTCACAATCTGCGCAAATCCGCCAGGCCCATTGCGAAACGCTTGTCATTGAGAGACAAACCATTCCGAGCCAATCGCCAGGTCAGAGAAAACTCAGAGTTGCTGAGCCAATCCGCACCTGAAGCCCAAGACCAATGAGAGCGATACTCCTCTCTCGACATGCCGAGCTTACTCCACAGTTCATCCTTCACGGCGCCCTCCACTAATCCCCGATAAAGATTCTCTCTAGGCCGTGAAAGGTCACTGGACCATGGAATGGCCCGAAGGGCCGTCAGACATTCGAGCAGGGAGCTGGCTGCCCCCAAGGCCTATTGCTAGTCCTCAGGAGCGGGGGAGTGATAGTGAGGCTAGGGAACATGTCCCTCACTACCCCCGCAAGCAACCGATTCTCCAACGCAAGCGGGCCTGAGGAATGCCAACCTCGAAGCGAGCACGTGGCTCCTCAAGTGTGGCATCCCCAGACCCCTTGACACGGACGGAGGCAGACTCCTTTGTCGACCATGTGTTTGCGTCCTCTCCAAAGACAGGAGAATAGCAAAACGCTCGAGCGCCTTCAAGGATCGCTGTCACAAAGGGGAAGTACAGACAGCCGGTAAAGGATTCTGGGAAAGAGGTAGGCATACACACCTGCCAGACCCTTCACGGAGACTTCCGTCGACGCCAAATCTCGACCGACGCGCCGACCTTTGCCTGTACTTGACCAGTTTTTCTCCAACTGCAAGTCCGGACCGAACCAAACTCCGAGGAGCTTGACCGGCTCGTCCGTCCAGTCGAAGGGCCCCGGGAGGGAAAAAACACCCTTCCAGGCACCTAACCGCAAGCCGGACGACTTGTCGCGGTTAATTCTGGCCCCTGTTACCCGTTCGTACCGTTCAAGCGCCTTCTGTACCGCCCTTATGTCCCTGCGGGAGGACACAAAGGTCGTTACGTCATCGGCGTACGCGGAAACCCTGGCTCGAGCTCCTCCAGGGACAGCAATTCCACGCAGGACCGGACTGCACGCCTCGTCCCTTAGCCGGCGAAGGAGAGGCTCCAACGCCAGGACGTAAAGGAGAGGCGACAGTGGACAACCCTGTCGGACCGACCTAGACAGCGCGAAAGCGCCTGACAGCTTCCCGCGTTCACCTGTACCACAGCCTTGGGGGAGCGATACAGAAGGCTAATCCAGCGGCTGAAGTCGGGTTTGAATCCGGCGGCCTGCAGGACAGCAGCCAGGTAGCCATGGTCAATCCTATCAAATGCCTTGGACTGATCCAAATTGATCAGCGCGGCCTCTTCGTCGTCTTCTACACCTCTACGATCGTGCGGATCAAGCAGGTTGCTCTGAATTGTTCGTCCCTTCACAGAACAAGTCTGATCCGGTTCCAACAGAGACTCGGCAACTAGCTGCAAGCGATTCGTCAGGATCTTGGCTAAAATCTTTAACTCTGTGTTTAGGCAGAGTTATGGGCCTGTAATCATCTAATTCCCGCCCAACCTTCTTGCCTTTTCTCAACAGCGTGATCACGTTCTTGGTGATCCGACCGGGGATGGACCCCTGCCGAAACCAGTGGTTGAACACGACAGTCAAGAGCGGGACAAAAAGGTGCGACATCTCCTCAAGTACAATTCATAGGGCAAACCATCCAAACCTGGCGACTTGCCACTGCCGGTCTTCTTCAAAGCCGCGTAGACTTCGTCCTCCGTAATCTCCCCTTCGCAGCTGGGGCCGCTTCAGCCGGCAAGAGCCGGGGAAAGTCAGCCAAATAGCTGCGAAACTCCTCGTCACGGAGACCAGGCTCCTTGGTAAACCGGTGTTCGAAATGCTGCCGGGAACGCCTCGCACATGTCGTCAGTGGACCTAAGGAGATGTCCTCCGGGTCGCGCACCTCTCGAATGTACCGATCGCCGGCCCGACGAATTTCTTCCTTGCGCAGTTCTGCGCCCATGTTCACAGCTTCGGAAGATATCTTGCTTAACTTAGCTCTAATTACCTGACCCATATAGCGCCCTTCGCTAGTCGCGCTCTGTGGGCCTCCCTGGCTAAGGCTATCTCTAGGGGATCCCCACCAGCCTCCGCCCGGGCGAAATTAGCACTAAGTGTCTTTGCCTCCGCAGCCTTATCTAGTTTGAGCCGCTGGCTATATTTGGTGGCGAAAGACCCAATGGAGTCCTTAAGGTTAACCCACCACTTATTCCCACGACTCGCCCAATTAACGCCCGCTGAACTAGTCTTGTCAGCTGGTCACGAAAGTCCCGCCCGTCCAGTAAGGACTGGATTGAACTTCCAATAACCAGCCAACCTAGGCCTAAAGTCTAACACCACACGGGCACAAACGAGTTTGTGGTCCGTGTAGCCTAGCCAGTGGAACGTTGGACATTCTAAGAAGTCTGCGTTTGGCCACTCTCACTAACATCCTATCCAGGTACGCAGATACCCGGGTAGAAGGCCAATTAAGCGCCCACGTCCACATACTTCCATCCGGATGATCGACCTGGTATCTATCGACGAGACCAAATTCGTCGATCAGATCAACCAGGCCATCATTCTCCCGCTAGCGCCCCTTCCTCTATCCCATTTGGGGTTAGGATGGCATTCCAGTCCCCAACTAAGATTAGCCGTGTTGAATGCACCATAAAGGGCTCCAACAGCCGAAAGAAAGAGACAGCCGCTCACCTTGCTTATTGGGCGCATAAACCGCAATCAACCGGAACGACTTGCTTTTCACTGCAATATCGGCCACGATCAGCCGGCCCTCGGCACTGACATGGACAAGGTCAACCTTCGCGTCCAGGGTACGCTTGACCAGCAAAGAAACACCTCTGGCTTGCCGGCTCCCATATGCTGAATAGACGACAAAGTCGTTAGACAGCACACAAGAGTCGACTTCGCAAACAAAGTGAGTCTCTGATCGCGGCCACATCCACGCCGAAGGACAAGAGGTCACGAAGCAGGCGAGCCGCCTTACCCCGATCCCTCAGGCTCCTTCGCATTCAAGCTGGCTATCTTAATAGACATCTTTAAACCTGAAACGAAAAAACAAAGAAACATGCAACAAGGCTCTAGTCGCATACGGGGGTAGAAATCTTCGGGCAGAGGGGACCCTGACGGACTGTCCTAGGACCCTGTACCAATGTCGACGTAATCCGCCTTGTCTAGGACAATCCCGCCGACGTCGGTGGGATATAGCAGTTAGTTTTACCACCCTATATAAGCATGGGTGGAGAATAACTCGTGAAACCTTCCCGAACAATTTTTTGCCCATTTTTTGCGCCCAGGTGTTCATAGTGACCATCCTTATTTTAGGATAGTGTAATTTGGCCTCTTCAATATGGTCCCAGACCTCAGGTTACCCCCGGTGTTTCTAACGAGGGTATCATTCCCGGGGCCTGGGGAAAAGTTTGGCTTCTTCTGTAGAAAGTCCTTAACTTTAGTTAGTTTGAGGAGCGGCTTCAGGAGCTTTCTCCCCCCAGGAGACCACCTCCACAATACCTTCGTCCACCTTCAACAGTGCATCACCTTGAGGGAGGGCTTTTTTTTTTTTTGCCTGGAGAGGGGAGTGGGAATAGGAGAAGGGGAGGGAGAGGGTGTTATGCATCTGTTTTTTTAAAAGGGATCAAATTAAAAGGTTGGGGACTGGGAAGCTTTGTGCGGGGAAGAAGGTAGGCTTGCTTTATCGGCATACGTGTGTGCTCCGACCGGAGAGACCGGTACAGACGCGCACTTGTCCCTATATTTCTCTTCGGAGCTCCTGCTCCTCCTTCTGCTTTTTATGCCGTCCTGTTGCTCATCTTCCGCCTCTCTTCCGCGCTTCAGGATGACGCTCGCCCTACCTCCATTGGTTCCCCCACATCCTTTTTAGGGGAGAGGGCTCTCTTCCTTCCCTTGTTTGGTGGGTAGATTTTGGGAGTAGGTTCCTTTTGTTTTGGGGGTGTTTGGCAGGTGTTTTGACAGGGCGATGGAGCCTTGACCGGCACCTGGGCCGCACAATGTCATGTTTCGCTCGCCACCACCTGCCAATCACCCTTGCCGGCTGCCGGAGCTGGTGCTGGTGGGCTTGGCTTAGCTGCTTCTTTCACAGGTTGCTGTTGTTTGCTGGTTGGGCCTTTGGGGGCGGATTCTTAGTCGGACACGTTTTAGCGACATGAAACCCGCCGCCCCACAGACCCAACAGCACGGCTTCCTGCCTTCCACGATGACAAAGATGTTGCGGCCCCCGCAGGTAAGGACGTTGGGTATTTTATCAATGTTCTCCTTTGACAGAGTCGCCTGCAGGACCATGTCACCAGTGATAAACCCGGCCTTCGACTGCAGCGAGGAGACCGCGGCTACTTTTCCATAATTAGCAAAGAAAGCGCCTACGTCTTCTTCGTAATGTCCATAGGGACGCCATGCAGTGTTATTTTGACCTTACGGGCACCCATGTACTCAGTCAGGAACTGGAGAGTTTTTGTCTCCAGCACCAATCCGACCATACGCTTAGCCTCTTCGGGGGTGCCCAGCAGACGTCCCATATGGCATTGCTCCTCCTCACGGCCCTAGCCTTGATGTTCAGTGCCTTGATAGCATCTTCAAATGTGTCTCTTGGCACTCCGATCATCTTGTGAGTTTTGATATCTTTAGTTATCAAAGTAATGATCCTTTTCTATTTCCGCCACACTGGTCCGGCACTGAGACTAGCTCTGTGCCTTTGATATATTCCTCGTACTTGGCCTTCATCTTTTCAAGGTCTTCATTTTTTTCGGTAATTTTTCCCCTGTCCACCCAGAGTAGATGTGTTTGGGGGATCCAGGAGTTGGCACTGCAGCCGGTACGGGTCCTGCTGCTGATTCTTCTACTGGTACTAGTAAGGAGGGTGACTCCCGTGGCGGTAGCTGCCAGTCACCCTCCTTCCCTCCCACCGGAGGCCGGTGGGAGGAACGATCTCACGGCCCATCTGTGGCCATAGCCACAAAGTGGCCGAACACTGAATAACCACTCCCGGTGTTTCGCGCTGAAAAGCACTACTTTACGCAAGCCCGGAGCTATAAACTCGGGCCGGAAATCAGTGTGTCCAAGATACAAAGTCACTACTAATATCACGTAGGAACAAAAGCAGAACTTGTACTTACAACCACAACCCACAAAACAAAAGTCAGTAGGAAATGGCTGGTACTTATTTATTACGTAAAAGTACATAATTCTGGCACAAGGCCAACAAATGGGAGGGGGTACAAAAACTTGGGTTGGTCTTCCGTAACTATCTTATACCTAGCTAATCAGATTCACGACCCATACATACGTTACAATTTTCTCATTCACCATAAAAATTTGTCCATCAACACTCATACCTATCAAGCACCAAAATACCGCAAAATCATATACCGGGGACCTAAAAAAACACCCCAAATGTACATAAAAA
>JBBBDQ010012109.1:0-13853 GCA_037127315.1 Ascarosepion bandense
TCTTTAATAACATTTAACATATTTTCTGACATACATATTAGGTGACCTTGTATACATAATAATTAATGTGTGCTCTTTAATAACGTTTAACATATTTTCTGACATACATATTAGCTGACCTTTGGTATACATAATAATTAATGTGTGCTCTTTAATAACGTTTAACTTATTTTCTGACATACATATTAGGTGACCCTTTATATACATAATAATTAATGTGTGCCCTTTAATAACGTTTAACATATTTTCTGACATTCATATTAGTAATCTCGTATACATAATAATTAATTGCGTTTCTCTTAATAACGTTTAACATATTTTCTGACATACATATTAGGTGACCTTTGGTATACATAATAATTAATGTGTGCTCTTTAATAACGTTTAACATATTTTCTGACATACATATTAGGTGACCTTTGGTATACATAATAATTAATGTGTGCTCTTTAATAACGTTTAACATATTTTCTGACATACATATTAGCTGACCTTTGCATATATAATAATTAATGTGTGCTCTTTAATAACGTTTAACATATTTTCTTGACATACATATTAGGTGACCCCTTGCATACATAATAATTAATGTGTGCTCTTTAATAAGCTTGGTAATATATTTTCTGACATACATATTAGGTGACCTTTGGTATACATAATAATTATTGGTGCTCTTTAATAACGTTTAACATATTTTTCGACATACATATTAGGTGACCTTGGTATACATAATAATTAATGTGTGCTCTTTAATAACGTTTAACATATTTTCTGACATACATATTAGCTGACCTTTGGTATACATAATAATTAATGTGTGCTCTTTAATAACGTTTAACTTATTTTCTGACATACATATTAGCTGACCTTTGGTATACATAATAATTAATGGGTGCTCTTTATTAACGTTTAACTTATTTTCTGACATACATATTAGTGACCTTGCATACATAATAATTAATGTGTGCCCTTTAATAACGTTTAACATATTTTCTGACATACATATTAGGTGACTCCGGTATACATAATAATTAATGGGTGCTCTTTAATAACGTTTAACATATTTTCTGACATACATATTAGGTGACCTTTGGTATACATAATAATTAATGTGTGCTCTTTAATAACGTTTAACATATTTTCTGACATACATATTAGGTGTGACCTTTGGTATACATAATAATTAATGTGTGCCCTTTAATAACGTTTAACATATTTTCTGACATACATATTAGTGAATCTTGTATATGCAATAATTAATGGGTGCTCTTTAATAACGTTTAACATATTTTCTGACATACATATATTAGGTGACCTTTGGTATACATAATAATTAATGGTGCTCTTTAATAACGTTTAACATATTTTTCGACATACATATTAGGTGACCTTTGGTATATACACACTAATGTGTGCTCTTTAATAACGTTTAACATATTTTCTGACATACATATTAGCTGACCTTTGGTATACATAATAATTAATGTGTGCTCTTTAATAACGTTTAACTTATTTTCTGACATACATATTAGCTGACCTTTGGTATACATAATAATTAATGTGTGCTCTTTAATAACGTTTAACATATTTTTCTGACATGTTATATTAGGTGAACTTTTGGTATACATAATAATTAATGGGTGCTCTTTAATAACGTTTAACATATTTTCTGACATACATATTAGGTGACCTTTGGTATACATAATAATTAATGGGTGCTCTTTAATAACGTTTAACATATTTTCTGACATACATTAGGCACCTTTTGTATACATAATAATTAATGTGTGCTCTTTAATAACGTTTAACTTATTTTCTGACATACATATTAGCTGACCTTTGGTATACATAATAATTAATGTGTGCTCTTTAATAACGTTTAACTTATTTTCTGACATACATATTAGGTGACCTTTGGTATACATAATAATTAATGTGTGCTCTTTAATAACGTTTAACATATTTTTTCTGACATACATATTAGGTGACCTTTGGTATACATAATAATTAATGTGTGCTCTTTAATAACGTTTAACATATTTTCTGACATACATATTAGGTGACCTTTGGTATACATAATAATTAATGGGTGCTCTTTAATAACGTTTAACATATTTTCTGGATACGGTGATATTAGGTGACTCCTTTGGTATACATAATAATTAATGTGTGCTCTTTAATAACGTTTAACATATTTTCTGACATACATATTAGCTGACCTTTGGTATACATAATTAATGTAGCTCTTTAATAACGTTTAAATTATTTTCTGACATACATATTAGCTGACTTTGGTATACATAATAATTAATGTGTGCTCTTTAATAACGTTTAACATATTTTCTGACATACATATTAGCTGACCTTTGGTATACATAATAATTAGTCATGCTCTTTAATAACGTTTAACATATTTTCTGACATACATATTAGGTGACCTTTGGTATACATAATAATTAATGGGTGTTCTTTTTAATAACGTTTAACATATTTTCTGACATACATATTAGCTGACCTTGGTATACATAATAATTAATGTGTGCTCTTTAATAACGTTTAACATATTTTCTGACATACATATTGACCTTTGGTATACATAATAATTAATGTGTGCTCTTTAATAACGTTTAACTTATTTTCTGACATACATATTAGCTGACCTTTGGTATACATAATAATTAATGTGTGCTCTTTAATAACGTTTAACTTATTTTCTGACATACATATTAGCTGACCTTTGGTATACATAATAATTAATGTGTGCTCTTTAATAACGTTTAACATATTTTCTGACATACATATTAGGTGACCTTTGGTATACATAATAATTAATGTGTGCTCTTTAATAACGTTTAACATATTTTCTGACATACATATTAGGTGACCTTTACATACATAATAATTATAATAAGGTGCTCTTTAATACCTGCTTAACATATTTTCTGACATACATATTAGGTGACCTTTGGTATACATAATAATTAATGTGTGCTCTTTAATAACGTTTAAATATATTTTCTGGACATACATATTAGCTGACCTTTGGTATACATAATAATTAATGTGTGCTCTTAATAACGTTTAACTTATTTTCTGACATACATATTAGCTGACCTTTGGTATACATGTTAATAATTTAATGGTAGTTTTAATAACGTTTAACATATTTTCTGACATACATATTAGCTGACCTTTTGCATACATAATAATTAATAAGTTTCTTAATAACGCTTTAACATATTCTTTCGACATACATATTAGGTGACCTTTGGTATACATAATAATTAATGGGTGCTCTTTAATAACGTTTAACATATTTTTTCTGACATACATATTAGCTGACCTTTGGTATACATAATAATTAATGTGCTCTTTAATAACGTTTAACATATTTTCTGACATACATATTAGCTGACCTTTGGTATACATA
The DNA here is from genome assembly GCA_037127315.1 of Ascarosepion bandense. NCBI lineage: Eukaryota > Metazoa > Mollusca > Cephalopoda > Sepiida > Sepiidae > Ascarosepion > Ascarosepion bandense. The sequence goes on from JBBBDQ010012109.1 coordinate 3,431, forward strand.
ATAATTAATGTGTGCTCTTTAATAACGTTTAACTTATTTTCTGACATACATATTAGCTGACCTTTGGTATACATAATAATTAATGTGTGCTCTTTAATAACGTTTAACTTATTTTCTGACATACATATTAGCTGACCTTTGGTATACATAATAATTAATGTGTGCTCTTTAATAACGTTTAACATATTTTCTGACATACATATTAGGTGACCTTTGGTATACATAATAATTAATGTGTGCTCTTTAATAACGTTTAACATATTTTCTGACATACATATTAGCTGACCTTTGGTATACATAATAATTAATGTGTGCTCTTTAATAACATTTAACTTATTTTCTGACATACATACTAGCTGACCTTTGGTATACATAATAATTAATGTGTGCTCTTTAATAACGTTTAACTTATTTTCTGACATACATATTAGCTGACCTTGCATACATAATAATTAATGTGTATTTTAATAACGTTTAACTTATTTTCTGACATACATATTAGGTGACCTTTGGTATACATAATAATTAATGCGTTTTAATAACGTTTAACATATTTTCTGACATATGTATTAGCTGACCCTTTGGTATACATAATAATTAATGTGTGTCTTTTAATAACGTTTAACTTATTTTCTGACATACATATTAGCTGACCTTTAATATACATAATAATTAATGTGTGCTCTTTAATAACATTTAACTTATTTTCTGACATACATATTAGGTGACCTTTGGTATACATAATAATTAATGTGTGCTCTTTAATAACGTTTAACTTATTTTCTGACATACATATTAGCTGACCTTTGGTATACATAATAATTAATGTGTGCTCTTTAATAACGTTTAACTTATTTTCTGACATACATATTAGCTGACCTTTGGTATACATAATAATTAATGTGTGCCCTTTAATAACGTTTAACTTATTTTCTGACATACATATTAGCTGACCTTTGGTATACATAATAATTAATGGGTGCTCTTTAATAACGTTTAACATATTTTCTGACATACATATTAGGTGACCTTTGGTATACATAATAATTAATGGGTGCTCTTTAATAACGTTTGCATATTTTCTGACATACATATTAGCTGACCTTTGGTATATATAATAATTAATGGGTGCTCTTTAATAACGTTTAACATATTTTCGACATACATATTAGCTGACCTTTGGTATACATAATAATTAATGTGTGCTCTTTAATAACGTTTTAATCAGATTTTCTGACATACATATTAGCTGACCTTGGTGATACATAATAATTAATGTGTGCTCTTTAATAACGTTTAACTTATTTTCTGACATACATATTAGGTGACCTTTGGTATACATAATAATTAATGTGTGCTCTTTAATAACGTTTAACTTATTTTCTGACATACATATTAGGTGACCTTTGGTATACATAATAATTAATGTGTGCTCTTTAATAACGTTTAACTTTATTTTCTGACATACATATTAGGTGACCTTTGGTATACATAATAATTAATGTGTGCTCTTTAATAACGTTTAACTTATTTTCTGACATACATATTAGGTGACCTTTGGTATACATAATAATTAATGTGTGCTCTTTAATAACGTTTAACTTATTTTCTGACATACATATTAGCTGACCTTGGTATACATAATAATTAATGTGTGCTCTTTAATAACGTTTAACTTATTTTCTGACATACATATTAGCTGACCTTTGGTATACATAATAATTAATGGGTGCTCTTTAATAACGTTTAATATTTTCTGACATACATATTAGGTGACCTTTGGTATACATAATAATTAATGGGTGCTCTTTAATAACGTTTAACATATTTTCTGACATACATATTAGCTGACCTTTGGTATACATAATAATTAATGGGTGCTCTTTAATAACGTTTAACATATTTTCTGACATACATATTAGGTGACCTTTGGTATACATAATAATTAATGTGTGCTCTTTAATAACGTTTAATATATTTTCTGACATACATATTAGTTGACCTTGCATAATAATTAATGTGTGCTCTTTAATAACGTTTAACATATTTTCTGACATACATATTAGCTGACCTTTGGTATACATAATAATTAATGTGTGCTCTTTAATAACGTTTAACATATTTTCTGACATACATATTAGCTGACCTTTGGTATACATAATAATTAATGTGCTCTTTAATAACGTTTAACATATTTTCTGACATACATATTAGCTGACCTTGGTATACATAATAATTAATGTGTGCTCTTTTTAATAACGTTTAACTTATTTTCTGACATACATATTAGCTGATCTTTGGTATACATAATAATTAATGTGTGCTCTTTAATAACGTTTAACTTATTTTCTGACATACATATTAGCTGACCTTTGGTATACATAATAATTAATGTGTGCTCTTTAATAACGTTTAACATATTTTCTGACATACATATTAGCTGACCTTTGGTATACATAATAATTAATGTGTGCTCTTTAATAACGTTTAACATATTTTTCGACATACATATTAGCTGACCTTTGGTATACATAATAATTAATGTGTGCTCTTTAATAACGTTTAACATATTTTCTGACATACATATTAGCTGACCTTTGGTATACATAATAATTAATGTGTGCTCTTTAATAACGTTTAACTTATTTTCTGACATACATATTAGCTGACCTTTGGTATACATAATAATTAATGTGCCTTTAATAACGTTTAACTTATTTTCTGACATACATATTAGCTGATCTTTGGTATACATAATAATTAATGTGTGCTCTTTAATAACGTTTAACTTATTTTCTGACATACATATTAGCTGACCTTTGGTATACATAATAATTAATGTGTGCTCTTTAATAACGTTTAACTTATTTTCTGACACATATATTAGCTGACCTTGGTATACATAATAATTAATGGGTGCTCTTTAATAACGTTTAACATATTTTCTGACATACATATTAGCTGACCTTTGGTATAATAATAATTAATGTGTGCTCTTTAATAACGTTTAACATATTTTCTGACATACATATTAGGTGACCTTTGGTATACATAATAATTAATGTGTGCTCTTTAATAACGTTTAACATATTTTCTGACATACATATTAGCTGACCTTTGGTATACATAATAATTAATGGGTGCTCTTTAATAACGTTTAACATATTTTCTGACATACATATTAGTTGACCTTTGGTATACATAATAATTAATGTGTGCTCTTTAATAACGTTTAACATATTTTCTGACATACATATTAGGTGACCTTGTATACATAATAATTAATGTGTGCTTCTAATAACGCTAATATATTTTCTGACATACATATTAGCTGACCTTGGTATACATAATAATTAATGGGTGCTCTTTAATAACGCTTAACATATTTTCTGACATACATATTAGGTGAGACCTTTGCATACATAATAATTGCTGTGTGCTCTTTAATAACGTTTAATTCATTTTCTGACATATGTATACAGCTTGACCTTTGGTATACATAATAATTAATGGGTGTTTTAATAACGTTTAACATATTTTCTGACATACATATTAGCTGACCTTGGTATACATAATAATTAATGGGTGCTCTTTAATAACGTTTAACATATTTTCTGACATACATATTAGCTGACCTTTGGTATACATAATAATTAATGGGTGCTCTTTAATAACGTTTAACATATTTTCATTATTATTATTAGGTGACCCTTTGGTATACATAATAATTAATGTGTGCTCTTTAATAACGTTTAACATATTTTCTGACATACATATTAGGTGACCTTTATATACATAGTATCAATGTGCTCTTTAATAACGTTTAACATATTTTCTGATGACATATTAGGTGACCTTTGGTATACATAATAATTAATGGGTGCTCTTTAATAACGTTTAACATATTTTCTGACATACATATTAGGTGACCTTTGGTATACATAATAATTAATGTGTGTTCTTTAATAACGTTTAACATATTTCGACATATGAATATTAGCTGACCTTTTGGTATACATAATAATTAATGGGTGCTCTTTAATAACGTTTAACATATTTTCTGACATACATATTAGGTGACCTTTGCATATAATTAATGTGGCAGTTTTAATAACGTTTAACTTATTTTCTGACATACATATTAGCTGACCTTTTGGTATACATAATAATTAATTATGTTTAATACGTTTAACATATTTTCTGGACATACATATTAGCTGACCTTTGGTATACATAATAATTAATGTGTGCTTTAATAATGTCGTGGAATATATTTTCTGACATACATATTAGCTGACCTTTGGTATACATAATAATTAGCTCGGGTGCTCTTTAATACCACAACATATTTTTCGACATACATATTAGTAGACCTTGGTATACATAATAATTAATGTGTGCTCTTTAATAACGTTTAACATATTTTCTGACATACATATTAGCTGACCTTTGGTATACATAATAATTAATTAAGTTCTTTAATAACGTTTCTCTATATATTTTCTATAATAGCATATTAGCCATGACCTTTGGTATACATAATAATTAATGTGTGCTCTTTAATAATGTTTAACATATTTTCTGCGATATACATATTAGGTGACTCGGTATACATAATAATTAATGGGTGCTCTTTAATAACGTTTAACATATTTTCTGACATACATATTAGCTGACCTTTGGTATACATAATAATTAATGGTGCTTTAATAACGCTAACATATTTAATATTAAGCATATTAATGGATCTTTGTATACATAATAATTAATGGCGTTTTAATAACGCTTTAACATATTTTCATACATATTAGGTGACCTTTGGTATACATAATAATTAATGTGTGTTTCAATAACGTTTAACATATTTTCTGACATACATATTAGCTGACCTTTGGTATACATAATAATTAATGTGTGCTCTTTAATAACGTTTAACTTATTTTCTGACATACATATTAGCTGACCTTGCATGTTACAATTAATGTGTGCTCTTTAATAACGTTTAACTTATTTTCTGACATACATATTAGGTGACCTTTGGTATGTATAATTAATGTGTGCTCTTTAATAACGTTTAACTTATTTTCTGACATACATATTAGGTGACCTTTGGTATGTATAATAATTAATGTGTGCTCTTTAATAACGTTTAATTTATTTTCTGACATACATATTAGCTGACCTTTGGTATACATAATAATTAATGTGTGCTCTTTAATAACGTTTAACTTATTTTCTGACATACATATTAGCTGACCTTGCGTATGCATAATAATTAATGGGTGCTCTTTAATAACGTTTAACTTATTTTCTGACATACATATTAGCTGACCTTTGGTATACATAACAATTAATGTGTGCTCTTTAATAACGTTTAACTTATTTTCTAATATACATATTAGGTGACCTTGGTATGCATAATAATTAATAAAGCCTTTAATAACGTTTAACTTATTTTCTGACATACATATTAGGTGACCTTTGGTACAGTATAATAATTACAATGTGTGCTCTTTAATAACGTTTAACTTATTTTCTGACATACATATTAGGTACCTTTTGGTATGCATAATAATTAATGGGTAAGCTCTTTAATAACGTTTAACTTATTTTCTGACATACATATTAGCTGACCTTTGGTATACATAATAATTAATGTGTGCTCTTTAATAACGTTTAACTTATTTTCTGACATACATATTAGGTGACCTTTGGTATGCATAATAATTAATGTGTGCTCTTTAATAACGTTTAACTTATTTTCTGACATACATATTAGGTGACCTTTGGTATGCATAATAATTAATGTGTGCTCTTTAATAACGTTTAACTTGCCGACATACATATTAGCTGACCTTTGGTATACATAATAATTAATGTGTGCTCTTTAATAATGCTAACTTATTTTCTGACATACATATTAGGTGACCTTTGGTATGATAATAATTAATGTGTGCTCTTTAATAACGTTTAACTTATTTTTCTGACATACATATTAGGTGACCTTTGGTATGCATAATAATTAATGTGTGCTCTTTAATAACGTTTAACTTATTTTCTGACATACATATTAGGTGACCTTGCAGTATGCATAATAATTAATGGGTGCTCTTTAATAACGTTTAACTTATTTTCTGACATACATATTAGGTGACCTTTGGTATGCATAATAATTAATGGGTGCTCTTTAATAACGTTTAACTTATTTTCTGACATACATATTAGGTGACCTTTGGTATGCATAATAATTAATGTGCTTCTTAATAACGTTTAACTTATTTTCTGACATACATATTAGGTGACCTTTTGGTATGCATAATAATTAATGGGTGCTCTTTAATAACGTTTAACTTATTTTCTGACATACATATTAGGTGACCTTTGGTATGCATAATAATTAATGTGTAGTTTTAATTAATGTAGTTTTTAATCCATTTTCTGACATACATATTAGGTGACATTTGGTATGCATAATAATTTAATGGGTGCTCTTTAATAACGTTTAACTTATTTTTCTGACATACATATTAGGTGACCTTTGGTATACATAATAATTAATGCGTGCTCTTTTAATAACGTTTAACTTATTTTCTGACATACATATTAGGTGACCTTTGGTATGCATAATAATTAATGTGTGCTCTTTAATAACGTTTAACTTATTTTCTGACATACATATTAGGTGACCTTTGGTATACATAATAATTAATGTGTGCTCTTTAATAACGTTTAACTTATTTTCTGACATACATATTAGGTGACCTTGGTATACATAATAATTAATGTGTGCTCTTTAATAACGTTTAACTTATTTTCTGACATACATACATTAGGTGACCCTTTGGTATGCATAATAATTAATGTGTGCTCTTTAATAACGTTTAACTTATTTTCTGACATACATATTAGGTGACCTCGGTATACATAATAATTAATGTGTGCTCTTTAATAACGTTTAACTTATTTTCTGACATACATATTAGGTGACCTGGTATACATAATAATTAATGTGTGCTCTTTAATAACGTTTAACTTATTTTCTGACATACATAATAGGTGACCTTTGGCATGCATAATAATTAATGTGTGCTCTTTAATAACGTTTAACTTATATTTTCTGACATACATATTAGGTGACCTTTTGGTATACATAATAATTAATGTGTGCTCTTTAATAACGTTTAACTTATTTTCTGACATACATATTAGGTGACCTTTGGTATACATAATAATTAATGTGTGCTCTTTAATAACGTTTAACTTATTTTCTGACATACATATTAGGTGACCTTTGGTATGCATAATAATTAATGTGTGCTCTTTAATAACGTTTAACTTATTTTCTGACATACATAATAGGTGACCTTTGGTATACATAATAATTAATGTGTGCTCTTTAATAACGTTTAACTTATTTTCTGACATACATATTAGGTGACCTTTTGGTATACATAATAATTAATGTGTGCTCTTTAATAACGTTTAACTTATTTTCTGACATACATATTAGGTGACCTTGGTATGCATAATAATTAATGTGTGCTCTTTAATAACGTTTAACTTATTTTCTGACATACATATTAGTAGACCTTGGTATACATAATAATTAATGTGTGCTCTTTAATAACGTTTAACTTATTTTCTGACATACATATTAGGTGACCTTTGGTATACATAATAATTAATGTGTGCTCTTTAATAACGTTTAACTTATTTTCTGACATACATATTAGGTGACCTTCGGTATGCATAATAATTAATGTGTGCTCTTTAATAACGTTTAACTTATTTTCTGACATACATATTAGGTGACTTTTGGTATGCATAATAATAATAGTTTTAATAACGTTTAACTTATTTTCAACATACATACATAGGTGACCTTTGGTATGCATAATAATTAATGGGTGCTCTTTAATAACGTTTAACTTATTTTCTCTGACATGTCATTAGGTGACCTTGGTATGCATAATAATTAATGTGTGCTCTTTAATAACGTTTAACTATTTTCTGACATACATTAGGTGACCTTGGTATACATAATAATTAATGTGTGCTCTTTAATAACGTTTAACTTATTTTCTGACATACATATTAGGTGACCTTGCATGTATAATAATTAATGTGTGCTCTTTAATAACGTTTAACTTGTTTTCTGACATACATATTAGGTGACCTTGGTATACATAATAATTAATGTGTGCTCTTTAATAATCGCTTTTAACTTATTTTCTGAATATTATTACATTGAAAGGACCTTTGGTATACATAATAATTAATGTGTGCTCTTTAATAACGTTTAACTTATTTTCTGACATACATATTAGGTGACCTTTGGTATGCATAATAATTAATGGAGTTCTTTATAACGTTTAACTTATTTTCTGACATACATATTAGTTGACCTTTGGTATGCATAATAATTAATGTGTGCTCTTTAATAACGTTTAACTTATTTTCTGACATACATATTAGGTGACCTTTGGTATGCATAATAATTAATGTGTGCTCTTTAATAACGTTTAACTTATTTTCTGACATACATATTAGGTGACCTTTGGTATGCATACAATTAATGGTGCTTCAATAACGTTTAACTTATTTTCTGACATACATATTAGGTGACCTTTGCATGCATAATAATTAATGGGTGCTCTTTAATAACGTTTAACTTATTTTCTGACATACATATTAGGACCTTGGTAATGCTTAATAATTTAACGGTGCTCTTTAATAACGTTTAATTTATTTTCAATATACATATTAGGTGACCTTGGTATGCATAATAATTAATGTGTGCTCTTTAATAACGTTTAACTTATTTTCCATTAGTTTACATATATTAGGTGGACCTTGGTATGCAATAATAATTAATGTGTGCTCTTTAATAACGTTTAAAATCTTTATTTTCTGATATACATTAGGTGACTCCTTGGTATGCATAATAATTAATGTGTGCTCTTTAATAACGTTTAACTTATTTTCTGACATATATTAGTGACCTTTGGTATGCATAATAATTAATGTGTGCTCTTTAATAACGTTTAACATATTTTCTGACATACATATTAGGTGACCTTTGGTATGCATAATAATTAATGTGTGCTCTTTAATAACGTTTAACTTATTTTCTGACATACATATTAGGTGACCTTTGGTATGCATAATAATTAATGGGTGCTCTTTAATAACGTTTAACTTATTTTCTGACATACATATTAGGTGACCTTTGGTATGCATAATAATTAATGTGTGCTCTTTAATAACGTTTAACTTATTTTCTGACATACATATTAGGTGACCTTTGGTATGCATAATAATTAATGGGTGCTCTTTAATAACGTTTAACTTATTTTCTGACATACATATTAGGTGACCTTGCATAAATAATTAATGTGTGCTCTTTAATAATCAAGCAACTTATTTTCGACATACATATTAGGTGACCTTTGGTATATAACACTAATGTGTGCTCTTTAATAATGTTTAACTTATTTTCTGACATACATATTAGGTGACCTTTGGTATACATAATTAATGTGTTCTTTAATAACGTTTAACTTATTTTCTGACATACATATTAGCTGACCTTTGGTATACATAATAATTAATGTGTGCTCTTTAATAACGTTTAACTTTAGTTTCTTGACATACATATTAGCTGACCTTTGGTATGCATAATAATTAATGGGTGCTCTTTTAATAACGTTTAACTTATTTTCTGACATACATATTAGCTGACCTTTGGTATACATAATAATTAATGTGTGCTCTTTAATAACGTTTAATCTATTTTCTGACATACATATTAGGTGACCTTGGTATGCATAATAATTAATGTGCTCTTTAATAACGTTTAACTTATTTTCTGACATACATATTAGGTGACCTTTGGTATGCATAATAATTAATGTGTGCTCTTTAATAACGTTTAACTTATTTTCTGACATACATATTAGGTGACCTTTTGGTATGCATAATAATTAATGGTGCTCTTTAATAACGTTTAACTTATTTTCTGACATACATATTATTGATCTTGGTATACATAATAATTAATGTGTGCTCTTTAATAACGTTTAACTTATTTTCTGACATACATATTAGGTGACCTTTGGTATGCATAATAATTAATGTGTGCTCTTTAATAACGTTTAACTTATTTTCTGACATACATATTAGGTGACCTTTGGTATGCATAATAATTAATGTGCTTCTTAATAAGTTTAACTTTATTTTCCGACATACATATTAGCTAATCTTTAAGATATAATAATTAATGTGTGCTCTTTAATAACGTTTAATCTTATTTTCTGACATACATATTAGGTGACCTTTGGCATGCATAATAATTAATGTGTGTTTCTTAATAACGTTTAACTTATTTTCTGACATATTAGGTGCACTTTTGTATGCAATAATT
>JBBBDQ010012120.1:0-10921 GCA_037127315.1 Ascarosepion bandense
TAAACCAAGTCAACTTCAGCAAACAGTATGTCATTCCTACGACTCTTTATGGGAAACATTTCTCATCAGCAGTCATAAACCAGTTATAATGTGAATGTCAGGGAGACCCAAACCAAGTCAACTTCAGCAAACAGTATGTCATTCCTACGACTCTTTATGGGAAACATTTCTCATCAGCAGTCATAAACCAGTTATAATGTGAATGTCAGGAGACCCAAACCAAGTCAACTTCAGCAAACAGTATGTCATTCCTACGACTCTTTATGGGAAACTTTTCTCATCAGCAGTCATAAACCAGTTATAATGTGAATGTCAGGAGACCCAAACCAAGTCAACTTCAGCAAACAGTATGTCATTCCTACGACTCTTTATGAAACATTTCTCATCAGCAGTCATAAACCAGTTATAATGTGAATGTCAGGAGACCCAAACCAAGTCAACTTAACAAACAGTATGTCATTCCTACGACTCTTTATGGGAAACTTTTCTCATCAGCAGTCATAAACCAGTTATAATGTGAATGTCAGGAGACCCAAACCAGTCAACTTCAGCAAACAGTATGTCATTCCTACGACTCTTTATGGGAAACTTTTCTCATCAGCAGTCACTAAACCAGTTATAATGTGAATGTCAGGAGACCCAAACCAAGTCAACTTCAGCAAACAGTATGTCATTCCTACGACTCTTTATGGGAAACTTTTCTCATCAGCAGTCATAAACCAGTTATAATGTGAATGTCAGGAGACCCAAGCAAGTCAACTTCAGCAAACAGTATGTCATTCCTACGACTCTTTATGGGAAACTTTTCTCATCAGCAGTCATAAACCAGTTATAATGTGAATGTCAGGAGACCCAAACCAAGTCAACTTCCAGCAAACAGTATGTCATTCCTACGACTCTTTATGGAAACTTTTCTCATCAGCAGTCATAAACCAGTTATAATGTGAATGTCCAGAGACCCAAACCAAGTCAACTTCAGCAAACAGTATGTCATTCCTACGACTCTTTATGGGAAACATTTCTCATCAGCAGTCATAAACCAGTTATAATGCGAATCCCGGGAGACCCAAACCAATTCAACTTCAGCAAACAGTATGTCATTCCTACGACTCTTTATGGGAAACATTTTCTCATCAGCAGTCATAAACCAGTTATAATGTGAATGTCAGGAAACCAAACCAAGTCCAACTTCAGCAAACAGTATGTCATTCCTACGACTCTTTATGGGAAACATTTCTCATCAGCAGTCATAAACCAGTTATAATGCTTGAATGTCAGGAGACCCAAACCAAGTCAACTTCAGCAAACAGTATGTCATTCCTACGACTCTTTATGAGGCTTATTTCTCATCAGCAGTCATAAACCAGTTATAATGTGAATGTCAGGAGACCCAAACCAAGTCAACTTCAGCAAACAGTATGTCATTCCTACGACTCTTTATGGGAAACATTTCTCATCAGCAGTCATAAACCAGTTATAATGTGAATGTCAGGAGACCCAAACCAAGAATGAAAACTTCAGCAAACAGTATGTCATTCCTACGACTCTTTATGGGAAACATTTCTCATCAGCAGTCATAAACCAGTTATAATGTGAATGTCAGGAGACCCAAACCAAGTCAACTTCAGCAAACAGTATGTCATTCCTACGACTCTTTATGGGAAACATTTCTCATCAGCAGTCATAAACCAGTTATAATGTGAATGTCAGGAGACCCAAACCAAGTCAACTTCAGCAAACAGTATGTCATTCCTACGACTCTTTATGGGAAACATTTCTCATCAGCAGTCATAAACCAGTTATAATGTGAATGTCAGGAGACCCAAACCAAGTCAACTTCAGCAAACAGTATGTCATTCCTACGACTCTTTATGGGAAACATTTCTCATCAGCAGTCATAAACCAGTTATAATGTGAATGTCAGGGAGACCCAAACCAAGTCAACTTCAGCAAACAGTATGTCATTCCTACGACTCTTTATGGGAAACATTTCTCATCAGCAGTCATAAACCAGTTATAATGTGAATGTCAGGAGACCCAAACCAAGTCAACTTCAGCAAACAGTATGTCATTCCTACGACTCTTTATGGGAAACATTTCTCATCGGCAGTCATAAACCAGTTATAATGTACAGATATCCAGGAGACCCAAACCAAGTCAACTTCAGCAAACAGTATGTCATTCCTACGACTCTTTATGGGAAACATTTCTCATCATGCAGTCATAAACCAGTTATAATGTGAATGTCAGGAGACCCAAACCAAGTCAACTTCAGCAAACAGTATGTCATTCCTACGACTCTTTATGGGAAACATTTCTCATCAGCAGTCATAAACCAGTTATAATGTGAATGTCAGGAGACCCAAACCAAGTCAACTTCAGCAAACAGTATGTCATTCCTACGACTCTTTATGGGAAACTTTTCTCATCAGCAGTCATAAACCAGTTATAATGTGAATGGGGAGACCCAAACCAAGTCAACTTCAGCAAACAGTATGTCATTCCTACGACTCTTTATGGGAAACATTTCTCATCAGCAGTCATAAACCAGTTATAATGTGAATGTCAGGAGACCCAAACCAAGTCAACCAAGCCAAACAGTATGTCATTCCTACGACTCTTTATGGGAAACTTTTCTCATCAGCAGTCATAAACCAGTTATAATGTGAATGTCAGGAGACCCAAACCAAGTCAACTTCAGCAAACAGTATGTCATTCCTACGACTCTTTATGGGAAACTTTTCTCATCAGCAGTCATAAACCAGTTATAATGTGAATGTCGGAGACCCAAACCAAGTCAACACAACCAGCAGTATGTCATTCCTACGACTCTTTATGGAAACTTTTCTCATCAGCAGTCATAAACCAGTTATAATGTGAATGTCAGGAGACCCAAACCAAGTCAACTTCAGCAAACAGTATGTCATTCCTACGACTCTTTATGGGAAACATTTCTCATCAGCAGTCATAAACCAGTTATAATGTGAATGTCAGGAGACCCAAACCAAGTCAAATTCAGCAAACAGTATGTCATTCCTACGACTCTTTATGGGAAACATTTCTCATCAGCAGTCATAAACCAGTTATAATGTGAATGTCAGGAGACCCAAACCAAGTCAACTTCAGCAAACAGTATGTCATTCCTACGACTCTTTATGGGAAACATTTCTCATCAGCAGTCATAAACCAGTTATAATGTGAATGTCAGGAGACCCAAACCAAGTCAACTTCAGCAAACAGTATGTCATTCCTACGACTCTTTATGGGAAACATTTCTCATCAGCAGTCATAAACCAGTTATAATGTGAATGTCAGGAGACCCAAACCAAGTCAACTTCAGCAAACAGTATGTCATTCCTACGACTCTTTATGGGAAACATTTCTCATCAGCAGTCATAAACCAGTTATAATGCAGATGTCAGGAGACCCAAACCAAGTCAACTTCAGCAAACAGTATGTCATTCCTACGACTCTATAGGAAACATTTCTCATCGACAGTCATAAACCAGTTATAATGTGAATGTCAGGAGACCCAAACCAAGTCAACTTCAGCAAACAGTATGTCATTCCTACGACTCTTTATGGGAAACATTTCTCATCAGCAGTCATAAACCAGTTATAATGCGAATCCCGGGAGACCCAAACCAATTCAACTTCCTTAAACAGTATGTCATTCCTACGACTCTTTATGAAACATTTCACATCAGCAGTCATAAACCAGTTATAATGTGAATGTCAGGAGACCCAAACCAAGTCAACTTCAGCAAACAGTATGTCATTCCTACGACTCTTTATGGGAAACATTTCTCATCAGCAGTCATAAACCAGTTATAATGTGAATGTCAGGAGACCCAAACCAAGTCAACTTCAGCAAACAGTATGTCATTCCTACAGCTCTTTATGGGAAACTTTTCTCATCAGCAGTCATAAACCAGTTATAATGCAGATCCCGGGGAGACCCAAACCAATTCAACTTCAGCAAACAGTATGTCATTCCTACGACTCTTTATGGAAACATTTCTCATCAGCAGTCATAAACCAGTTATAATGCAGATGTCGGGAGACCCAAACCAATTCAACTTCAGCAAACAGTATGTCATTCCTACGACTCTTTATGGGAAACATTTCTCATCAGCAGTCATAAACCAGTTATAATGTGAATGTCGGGAGACCCAAACCAAGTCAACTTCCGTAAACAATATGTCATTCCTACGACTCTTTATGGGAAACATTTCTCATCAGCAGTCATAAACCAGTTATAATGTGAATGTCAGGAGACCCAAACCAAGTCAACTTCAGCAAACAGTATGTCATTCCTACGACTCTTTATGGGAAACATTTCTCATCAGCAGTCATAAACCAGTTATAATGTGAATGTCAGGAGACCCAAACCAAGTCAACTTCAGCAAACAGTATGTCATTCCTACGACTCTTTTATGGAAACATTTCTCATCAGCAGTCGCCAAACCAGTTATAATGTGAATGTCAGGAGACCCAAACCAAGTCAACTTCAGCAAACAGTATGTCATTCCTACGACTCTTTATGGAAACATTTCTCATCAGCAGTCATAAACCAGTTATAATGCGAATGTCAGGAGACCCAAACCAAGTCAACTTCAGCAAACAGTATGTCATTCCTACGACTCTTTATAGGAAACATTTCTCATCAGCAGTCATAAACCAGTTATAATGCGAATGTCAGGAGAACCAAACCAAAATTAACTTCAGCAAACAGTATGTCATTCCTACGACTCTTTATGGGAAACATTTCTCATCAGCAGTCATAAAGCCAGTTATAATGTGAATGTCAGGAGACCCAAACCAAGTCAAATTCAGCAAACAGTATGTCATTCCTACGACTCTATAGGAAACTTTCTCATCAACAGTCATAAACCAGTTATAATGTGAATGTCAGGAGACCCAAACCAAGTCAAATTCAGCAAACAGTATGTCATTCCTACGACTCTATAGGAAACTTTTCTCATCAGCAGTCATAAACCAGTTATAATGTGAATGTCAGGAGACCCAAACCAAGTCAACTTCAGCAAACAGTATGTCATTCCTACGACTCTTTATGAAACATTTCTCATCGCTAGCAGTACTTAAACCAGTTATAATGTGAATGTCAGGAGACCCAAACCAAGTCAACTTCAGCAAACAGTATGTCATTCCTACGACTCTATAGGAAACTTTTCTCATCAGCAGTCATAAACCAGTTATAATGTGAATGTCAGGAGACCCAAACCAAGTCAAATTCAGCAAACAGTATGTCATTCCTACGACTCTATAGGAAACTTTTCTCATCAGCAGTCATAAACCAGTTATAATGTGAATGTCAGGAGACCCAAACCAAGTCAACTTCAGCAAACAGTATGTCATTCCTACGACTCTTTATGGGAAACATTTCTCATCAGCAGTCATAAACCAGTTATAATGTGAATGTCAGGAGACCCAAACCAAGTCAAATTCAGCAAACAGTATGTCATTCCTACGACTCTATAGGGAAACTTTTCTCATCAGCAGTCATAAACCAGTTATAATGTGAATGTCAGGAAGTCCAAACCAAGTCAACTTCAGCAAACAGTATGTCATTCCTACGACTCTTTATGGAAACATTTCTCATCCAGCAGTCATAAACCAGTTATAATGTGAATGTCAGGAGACCCAAACCAAGTCAAATTCAGCAAACAGTATGTCATTCCTACGACTCTATAGGAAACTTTTCTCATCAGCAGTCATAAACCAGTTATAATGTGAATGAGACCCAAACCAAGTCAACTTCAGCAAACAGTATGTCATTCCTACGACTCTTTATGGGAAACATTTCTCATCAGCAGTCATAAACCAGTTATAATGTGAATGTCAGGAGACCCAAACCAAGTCAAATTCAGCAAACAGTATGTCATTCCTACAGACCTATAGGAAACTTTCTCATCAGCAGTCATAAACCAGTTATAATGTGAATGTCAGGAGACCCAAACCAAGTCAACTTCAGCAAACAGTATGTCATTCCTACGACTCTTTATGGGAAACATTTCTCATCAGCAGTCATAAACCAGTTATAATGTGAATGTCAGGAGACCCAAAACCAAGTCAAATTCAGCAAACAGTATGTCATTCCTACGACTCTATAGGAAACTTTTCTCATCAGCAGTCATAAACCAGTTATAATGTGAATGTCAGGAGACCCAAACCAAGTCAACTTCAGCAAACAGTATGTCATTCCTACGACTCTATAGGAAACATTTCTCATCAGCAGTCATAAACCAGTTATAATGTGAATGTCAGGAGACCCAAACCAAGTCAAATTCAGCAAACAGTATGTCATTCCTACGACTCACAAGGAAACTTTTCTCATCAGCAGTCATAAACCAGTTATAATGTGAATGTCAGGAGACCCAAATAAAGTCAAATTCAGCAAACAGTATGTCATTCCTACGACTCTATAGGAAACTTTTCTCATCAGCAGTCATAAACCAGTTATAATGTGAATGTCAGGAGACCCAAACCTTATGATCCAACTTCAGCAAACAGTATGTCATTCCTACGACTCTTTATGGGAAACATTTCTCATCAACAGTCATAAACCAGTTATAATGTGAATGTCAGGAGACCCAAACCAAGTCAAATTCAGCAAACAGTATGTCATTCCTACGACTCTATGGAAACTTTTCTCATCAGCAGTCATAAACCAGTTATAATGTGAATGTCAGGGAGACCCAAACCAAGTCAACTTCAGCAAACAGTATGTCATTCCTACGACTCTTTATGAGGGAAACATTTCTCATCAGCAGTCATAAACCAGTTATAATGTGAATGTCAGGAGACCCAAACCAAGTCAACTTCAGCAAACAGTATGTCTATTCCTACGACTCTTTATGGGAAACATTTCTCATCAGCAGTCATAAACCAGTTATAATGTGAATGTCAGGAGACCCAAACCAAGTCAAATTCAGCAAACGGTATGTCATTCCTACGACTCTATAGGAAACTTTTCTCATCAGCAGTCATAAACCAGTTATAATGTGAATGTCAGGAGACCCAAACCAAGTCAACTTCAGCAAACAGTATGTCATTCCTACGACTCTTTATGGGAAACATTTCTCATCAGCAGTCATAAACCAGTTATAATGTGAATGTCAGGAGACCTAAACCAAGTCAAATTCAGCAAACAGTATGTCATTCCTACGACTCTATAGAAACTTTTCTCATCAGCAGTCATAAAACCAGTTATAATGTGAATGTCAGGAGACCCAAACCAAGTCAACTTCAGCAAACAGTAGTCATTCCTACGACTCTTTATGGGAAACATTTCTCATCAGCAGTCATAAACCAGTTATAATGTGGGAATGTCAGAGACCCAAACCAAGCCAACTTCATAAACAGTATGTCATCTCTACGACTCTTTAGGAAACATTTCTCATCAGCAGTCATAAACCAGTTATAATGTGAATGTTGTGAGACTCAAACCAAGTCAACTTCAGCAAACAGTATGTCATTCCTACGACTTTATAAGAAACATTTCTCATCAGCAGTCATAAATCAGTTATAATGCGAATGTTTGTGGAGACCAAACCAAGTCAACTTCAGCAAACAGTATGTCATTCCTACGACTCTATAGGAACATTTCTCATCAGCAGTCATAAACCAGTTATAATGTGAATGTCAGGAGACCCAAACCAAGTCAACTTCAGCAAACAGTATGTCATTCCTACTATTCCTTATGGGAAAACATCAGCAGTCATAAACCAGTTATAATGTGAATGTCAGAGACCCAAACCAAGTCAACTTCAGTAAACAGTATGTCATTCCTACGACTCATGGGAAACTCTTCATCAGCAGTCATAAACCAGTTATAATGCGAATGTCAGAGACCCAAACCAAGTCAACTTCAGCAAACAGTATGTCATTCCTACGACTTATGAAAAACATTTCTCATCAGCAGTCATAAACCAGTTATAATGTGAATGTCAGGAGACCCAAACCAAGTCAACTTCAGCAAACAGTATGTCATTCCTAGCCGACTCTTTATGGGAAACTTTTCTCATCAGCAGTCATAAACCAGTTATACGCGAATGTCAGAGACCCAAACCAAGTCAACTTCAGACAAACAGTATGTCATTCCTACGACTCTATAGGAAACATTTTCATCAGCAGTCATAAACCAGTTATAATGTGAATGTCAGGAGACCCAAACCAAGTCAACTTCAGCAAACAGTATATCATTCTTACGACTCTTTATGGGAAACATTTCTCATCAGCAGTCATAAACCAGTTATAATGCGAATGTCAGGAGACCCAAACCAAGTCAACTTCAGCAAACAGTATGTCATTCCTACGACTCTATAGGAAACATTTCTCATCAGCAGTCATGTAAACCAGTTATAATGTGAATGTCAGAGACCCAAACCAAGTCAACTTCAGCAAACAGTATGTTTGCCCCTACGACTCTTTATGGGAAACATTTCTCATCAGCAGTCATAACCAAAGGAAAATGTGAATGTCAGAGACCCAAACCAAGTCAACTTCATAAAACAGTATGTCATTCCTACGACTCTTTATGGGAAACATTTCTCTATCAGCAGTCATAAACCAGTTATAATGCGAATGTCAGAGACCCAAACCAAGTCAACTTCAGCAAACAGTATGTCATCTCTACGACTCTATAGAAACATTTTCATCAGCAGTCATAAACCAGTTATAATGTGAATGTCAGGAGACCCAAACCAAGTCAACTTCAGCAAACAGTATGTCATTCTACGACTCTTTATGGAAACATTTCTCATCAGCAGTCATAAACCAGTTATAATGCGAATCCTGGAGACCCAAACCACCCAACTTCAGCAAACAGTATGTCATTCCTACGACTCTTATGGGAAACATTTCTCATCAGCAGTCATAAACCAGTTATAATGTGAATGTCAGGAGACCCAAACCAAGTCAACTTCACAAACAGTATGTCATTCCTACGACTCTTTATGGGAAAACATTTCCTCATCAGCAGTCATAAACCAGTTATAATGCGAATGTCAGGAGACTCAAACCAAGTCAACTTCAGCAAACAGTATGTCATTCCTAATGACTCTTATGGGAAACATTTCTCATCAGCAGTCATAAACCAGTTATAATGTGAATGTCAGGAGACCCAAACCAAGTCAACTTCAGCAAACAGTATGTCATTCCTACGACTCTATAGGAAACATCAGCAGTCATAAACCAGTTATAATGTGAATGTCAGGAGACCCAAACCAAGTCAACTTCAGCAAACAGTATGTCATTCCTACGACTCTAGGAAACATTTCTCATCAGCAGTCATAAACCAGTTATAATGTGAATACATTAGGAGACCCAAACCAAGTCACTCCCCAAACAGTATGTCATTCCTACGACTCTTTATGGAAAACATTTCTCATCAGCAGTCATAAACCAGTTATAATGGACCCTGTGAGACCCAAACCAATTCAACTTCAGCAAACAGTATGTCATTCCTACGACTTTATGGGAAACATTTCTCATCAGCAGTCATAAACCAGTTATAATGTGAATGTCAGAGACCTAAATCCAAGTCAACTCTGCTAAACAGTATGTCATTCCTACGACTCTTATGGGAAACATTTCTTATCAGCAGTCATAAACCAGTTATAATGCGAATGTCAGGAGACCCAAACCAAGTCAACTTCAGCAAACAGTATGTCATTCCTACGACTCTATAGGAAACATTTCTCATCAGCAGTCATAAACCAGTTATAATGTGTGAATGTCAGGAGACCCAAACCAAGTCAACTTCAGCAAACAGTATGTCATTCCTACGACTCTTTATGGGAAACATTTCTCATCAGCAGTCATAAACCAGTTATAATGCGAATCCCGAGACCCAAACCAATTCAACTTCAGCAAACAGTATGTCATTCCTACGACTCTTATGGGAAACATTTCTCATCAGCAGTCATAAACCAGTTATAATGCGAATGTCAGGAGACCCAAACCAAGTCAACTTCAGCAAACAGTATGTCATCTCTACGACCTTATGTGAAACATTTCTCATCAGCAGTCATAAACCAGTTATAATTTGAATGTCAGAGACCCAAAACCAAGTCAACTTCAGCAAACAGTATGTCATTCCTATGACTCTATGGGAAACATTTCATCAGCAGTCATAAACCAGTTATAATGTGAATGTCAGAGACCTAAACCAAGTCAACTTCAGCAAACAGTATGTCATTCCTACGACTCTTTATGGGAAACATTTCTCATCACCAGCAGTCATAAACCAGTTATACGTGAATGTCAGAGACCCAAACCAAGTCAACTTCAGCAAACAGTATGTCATTCCTACGACTCTTTATGGGAAACATTTCTCATCAGCAGTCATGGAACCAGTTATAATGCGAATGTCAGGAGACCCAAAACCAAGTCAACTTCAGCAAACAGTATGCTTCATTCCTACGACTCTATAGGAAACATTTCTCATCAGCAGTCATAAACCAGTTATAATGTGAATGTCAGGAGACCCAAACCAAGTCAACTTCAGCAAACAGTATGTCGCTCCTACGACTCTTTATGGGAAACATTTCTCATCAGCAGTCATAAACCAGTTATAATGCGAATCCCGGGAGACCCAAACCAATCTAACTTCAGCAAACAGTATGTCATTCCTACGACTCTTATGGGAAACATTTCATCAGCAGTCATAAACCAGTTATAATGCGAATCCGGAGACCCAAACCAATTCAACTTCAGCAAACAGTATGTCATTCCTACGACTCTTATGGGAAACATTTCTCATCAGCAGTCATAAACCAGTTATAATGCGAATCCCGGGAGACCCAAACCAATTCAATCCTTCAGCAAACAGTATGTCATTCCTACGACTCTTATGGGAACATTTCTCATCAGCAGTCATAAACCACAGTAATGGAGA
>JBBBDQ010012129.1:0-13204 GCA_037127315.1 Ascarosepion bandense
AGTGTCTTACATTCAGACATATAAAAAAATACAAACTCGTGTAACCACACACACACACACACACACACACACACACATATATATATATATATGTATCTGGCAACACGAGTTTGGCTTTTTTATATGTCTGAATGTAGAAATTGATGGGAACATATAGAAATGTACCTACAATTGGGTGTCTTACATTCAGACATATAAAGCCAAACTCATGTAACCACACACACACACACACACACACACACACACACATATATATATATATGTATCTGGCAACACGAGTTTGGCTTTTTTTATATGTCTGAATGTAGGAATTGATGGGAACATATAGAGAAATGTACCTACAATTGGGTGTCTTACATTCAGACATATAAAAAAAGCCAAACTCGTGTAACCACACACACACACACACACACACACACACACACACACATATATATAGATATGTATCTGGCAACACGAGTTTGGCTTTTTTATATGTCTGAATGTAAGAATTGATGGGAACATATAGAGAAATGTACCTACAATTGGGTGTCTTACATTCAGACATATAAAAAAAGCCAAACTCGTGTAACCACACACACACACACACACACACACACACACACACACACATATATATAGATATGTATCTGGCAACACGAGTTTGGCTTTTTTTATATGTCTGAATGTAAGAATTGATGGGAACATATAGAGAAATGTACCTACAATTGGGTGTCTTACATTCAGACATATAAAAAGCCAAACTCGTGTAACCACACACACACACACACACACACACACACACACATATATATATATATAAGTATCTGGCAACACGAGTTTGGCTTTTTTTATATGTCTGAATGTAAGAATTGATGGGAACATATATAGAGAAATGTACCTACAATTGGGTGTCTTACATTTCCAGACATATAAAAAAGCCAAACTCGTGCAACCACACACACACACACACACACACACACACACACATATATATATATATGTATCTGGCAACACGAGTTTGGCTTTTTTTATATGTCTGAATGTAAGAATTGATGGAACATATAGAGAAATGTACCTACAATTGGGTGTCTTACATTCAGACATATAAAAAAAGCCAAACTCACGTGTAACCACACACACACACACACACACACACACACACACACATATATATAGATATGTATCTGGCAACACAGTTTGGCTTTTTTTATATGTCTGGAATGTAAGAATTGATAGAACATAT
The DNA here is from genome assembly GCA_037127315.1 of Ascarosepion bandense. Classification (NCBI taxonomy): domain Eukaryota; kingdom Metazoa; phylum Mollusca; class Cephalopoda; order Sepiida; family Sepiidae; genus Ascarosepion; species Ascarosepion bandense. Next base: position 1,226 of record JBBBDQ010012129.1, read on the forward strand.
AAATGTACCTACAATTAGATTGTCTTACGAACTATATAAAAAAGCCAAACTCGTGTAACCACACACACACACACACACACACACACACACACACACACATATATATAGATATGTATCTGGCAACAAGAGTTTGGCTTTTTTATATGTCTGAATGTAGAGGTAATTAGGAACATATAGAGAAATGTACCTACAATTGGGTGTCTTACATTCAGACATATAAAGCCAAACTCGTGTAACCACACACACACACACACACACACACACACACACATATATATATATATATGTATCTGGCAACACGAGTTTGGCTTTTTATATGTCTGAATGTAAATTGATGGGAACATATAGAGAAATGTACCTACAATTGGGTGTCTTACATTCAGACATATAAAAGCCAAACTCGTGTAACCACACACACACACACACACACACACACACACACACACATATATATAGATATGTATCTGGCAACACAGAGTTTAGCTTTTTATATATCTGAATGTAAGAATTGTTAGGAACATATAGAAATATGCTACAATTAGGTGTGCTTACATTTCAGACATATAAAAAGCCAAACTCGTGTAACCACACACACACACACACACACACACACACACACATATATATAGATATGTATCTGGCAACACAGTTTGGCTTTTTATATGTCTGAATGTAAGAATTGATGGGAACATATAGAGAAATGTACCTACAATTGGGTGTCTTACATTCAGACATATAAAAAATAAACTCGTGTAACCACACACACACACACACACACACACACACACACACATATATATAGATATGTATCTGGCAACACAGTTTGGCTTTTTTATATGTCTGAATGTAAGAATTGATGGGAACATATAGAGAAATACTTACCACAATTGGGTGTCTTACATTCAGACATATAAAAAAAGCCAGCTCGTGTAACCACACACACACACACACACACACACACACACACATATATATATATATATGTATCTGGCAACACAGAGTTTGGCTTTTTTTATATGTCTGAATGTAAGAATTGATGGGAACATATGAGAAATGTACACAATTGGGTGTCTTACATTCAGACATATAAAGCCAAATAAATGTATATACACACACACACACACACACACACACACACACACATATATATAGATATGTATCTGGCAACACGAGTTTGGCTTTTATATGTCTGAATGTAAGAATTGATGGGAACATATAGAGAAATGTACCTACAATTGGGTGTCTTACATTTTCAAACAAAAAAAGCCAAACTCGTGTAACCACACACACACACACACACACATATATATATATATGTATCTGGCAACACGAGTTTGGCTTTTTTTATATGTCTGAATGTAAATTGATGGGAACATATAGAAAGGAAATATACCTACAGTGGAGTGTCTTACATTCAGACATATAAAAAAAAGCCAAACTCGTGTAACCACACACACACACACACACACACACACACACACACATATATATATATATGTATCTGGCAACACAGAGTTTGGCTTTTTATATGTCTGAATGTAAGAATTAATTAGGAACATATAGAGAAATGTACCTACAATTGGGTGTCTTACATTCAGACATATAAAAAGCAAACTCGTGTAACCACACACACACACACACACACACACACACACACACATATATATATATGTATCTGGCAACACGAGTTTGGCTTTTTTTATATGTACAGATGTAAATTGATGGGAACATATGAAATGTACCTACAATTGGGTGTCTTACATTCAGACATATAAAAAAAGCCAAACTCGTGTAACCACACACACACACACACACACACACACACACACATATATATATATATATGTATCCAATAACACCGAGTTTGGCTTTTTATATACAGATGTAAAAATTGATGGGAACATATAGAGAAATGTACCTACAATTGGGTGTCTTACATTCCAGACATATAAAAGCAAACTCATGTATACACACACACACACACACACACACACACACACATATATATATAGATATGTATACAGCAACCTTTGAAGTTTGGCACATATGTCTGAATGTAAAAATTGATGGGAACATATAGAGAAATGTACCTACAATTGGGTGTCTTACATTCAGACATATAAAAAAAGCCAAATAATGTAACCACACACACACACACACACACACACACACACACACACATATATATATATATATGTATCTGGCAACACAGTTTAGCTTTTTATATGTCTGAATGTGAAATTGATGGGAACATATAGAGAAATGTACCTACAATTGGGTGTCTTACATTCAGACATATAAAAAGCCAAACTCGTGTAACCCACACACACACACACACACACACACACACACACACACACATATATATAGATATGTATCTGGCAACACGAGTTTGGCTTTTTATATGTCTGAATGTAAGAATTGATGGGAACATATAGAGAAATGTACCTACAATTGGGTGTCTTACATTCAGACATATAAAAAAAAGCCCAGCTCGTGTAACCACACACACACACACACACACACACACACACACACACATATATATATATATATAAGTATCTGGCAACACGAGTTTGGCTTTTTTTATATGTCTGAATGTAAGAATTGATGGGAACATATAGAGAAATGTACCTACAATTGGGTGTCTTACATTCAGACATATAAAAAGCCAAACTCATGTAATACACACACACACACACACACACACACACACACACACATATATATAGATATGTATCTGGCAACACAGTTTGGCTTTTTTTATATGTCTGAATGTAGGTGTTAGGAACATATAGAGAAATGTACCTACAATTGGGTGTCTTACATTCAGACATATAAAAAAACCCAAACTCGTGTAACCACACACACACACACACACACACACACACACACACATATATATATATATAAGTATCTGGCAACACGAGTTTGGCTTTTTTTATATGTCTGAATGTAAGAATTGATGGGAACATATAGAGAAATGTATGCCTACAATTGGGTGTCTTACATTCAGACATATAAAAAAAGCCAAACTCATGTATACACACACACACACACACACACACACACACACACACATATATATAGATATGTATCTGGCAACACGAGTTTGGCTTTTTTTATGTATGTCTGAATGTAAGAATTGATGGGAACATATAGAGAAATGTACCTACAATTGGGTGTCTTACATTCAGACATATAAAAAAGCCAAACTCGTGTAACCACACACACACACACACACACACACACACACACATATATATATATATATAAGTATCTGGCAACACGAGTTTGGCTTTTTTTATATGTCTGAATGTAAGAATTGATGGGAACATATAGAGAAATGTACCTACAATTGGGTGTCTTACATTCAGACATATAAAAAGCCAAACTCATGTGACCACACACACACACACACACACACACACACACACATATATATATATATATAAGTATCTGACAACACGAGTTTGGCTTTTTTTTATATGTCTGAATGTAAGGGTAGTGGGAACATATAGAGAAATGTACCTACAATTAGATTGTCTTACATTCAGACATGTAAAGCCAAACTCGTGTAACCACACACACACACACACACACACACACACACACACACATATATATATATATATAAGTATCTGACAGCACGAGTTTGGCTTTTTTTATATGTCTGAATGTAAGAATTGATGGGAACATATAGAGAAATGTACCTACAATTGGGTGTCTTACATTCAGACATGGCAAAAAGCCAAACTCCGTGCTTGTACACACACACACACACACACACACACACACACACATATATATATAGATATGTATCTGGCAACACGAGTTTGGCTTTTTTTATATGTCTGAATGTAAGAATTGATGGGAACATATAGAGAAATGTACCTACAATTGGGTGTCTTACATTCAGACATATAAAGCCAAACTCTGTACACACACACACACACACACACACACACACACATATATATATATATATAAGTATCTGGCAACACGAGTTTGGCTTTTTTTATATGTCTGAATGTAAGAATTGATGGGAACATATAGAGAAATGTACCTACAGTGGGTGTCTTGTTCAGACATATAAAGCCAAACTCATGTAACCACACACACACACACACACACACACACACACACATATATATATATATATAAGTATCTGGCAACACGAGTTTGGCTTTTTTTATATGTCTGAATGTAAGAATTGATGGGAACATATGAGAAATGTACCTACAATTGGGTGTCTTACATTCAGACATATAAAAGCCAAACTCATCTCCAACCACACACACACACACACACACACACACACACACACATATATATATAGATATGTATCTGGCAACACGAGTTTGGCTTTTTTTATATGTCTGAATGTAAGAATTGATGGGAACATATAGAGAAATGTGCCTACAATTGGGTGTCTTACATTCAGACATATAAGCAAATAAATGTACACACACACACACACACACACACACACACATATATATATATATATAAGTATCTGGCAACACGAGTTTGGCTTTTTTATATGTCTGAATGTAAGAATTGATGGGAACATATAGAGAAATGTACCTACAATTGGGTGTCTTACATTCAGGCACATAAAAAAGCAAGCTGTGTAACCACACACACACACACACACACACACACACACACACACATATATATATAGATATGTATCTGGCAACACAGTTTAGCTTTTTTATATGTCTGAATGTAAGAATTGATGGGAACATATAGAGAAATGTACCTACAATTGGGTGTCTTACATTCAGACATATAAAAAAAAGCCAAATAAATGTAACCACACACACACACACACACACACACACACACACACATATATATATATATATAAGTATCTGGCAACACGAGTTTTGGCTTTTTATATGTCTGAATGTAAGAATTGATGGGAACATATAGAGAAATGTACCTACAATTAGGTGTCTTACATTCAGACATATAAAAAGCCAAATACGTGTATACACACACACACACACACACACACACACACACACATATATATATAGATATGTATCTGGCAACACGAGTTTGGCTTTTTTTATATGTCTGAATGTAAATTGATGGGAACATATAGAGAAATGTACCTACAATTGGGTGTCTTACATTCAGACATATAAAAAAAGCCAAACTCGTGTAACCACACACACACACACACACACACACACACACACATATATATATATATGTATAACCTGAGTTTGGCTTTTTTTATATGTCTGAATGTAAGAATTGATGGGAACATATAGAGAAGTATGTACCTACAATTGGGTGTCTTACATTCAGACATATAAAAAAGCCAAACTCCTGTAACCACACACACACACACACACACACACACACACACACACACATATATATATAGATATGTATCTGGCAACACGAGTTTGGCTTTTTTTATATGTCTGAATGTAAGAATCGATGGGAACATATAGAGAAATGTACAATTGGGTGTCTTACATTCCGGTGTATAAAAAAAGCAAATATATATAACACACACACACACACACACACACACACACATATATATATATATGTATCTGGCAACACGAGTTTGGCTTTTTTTATATGTCTGAATGTAAGAATTGATGGGAACATATAGAGAAATGTACCTACAATTGGGTGTCTTACATTCAGACATATAAAAAAATAATAATATGTACACACACACACACACACACACACACACACACACATATATATATAGATATGTATCTGACACTTCTGAAGTTTGGCTTTTTTTATATGTCTGAATGTAAGAATTGATGGGAACATATAGAGAAATGTACCTACAATTGGGTATACTACATTCAGACATATAAAAAAAGCCAAACTCGTGTAACCACACACACACACACACACACACACACACACACATATATATATATGTATCTGGCAACACGAGTTTGGCTTTTTATATGTCTGAATGTAAGTTGATGGGAACATATAGAGAAATGTACCTACAATTGGGTGTCTTACATTCAGACATATAAAAGCCAAACTCGTGTAACCACACACACACACACACACACACACACACACACACACATATATATATATATGTATCTGGCAACACGAGTTTGGCTTTTTTTATATGTCTGAATGTGAAATTGATGGGAACATATAGAGAAATGTACCTACAATTGGGTGTCTTACATTCAGACATATAAAAAGCCAAACTCATGGTAACCACACACACACACACACACACACACACACACACACATATATATATATATGTATCTGGCAACACGAGTTTGGCTTTTTTATATGTCTGAATGTAAGAATTGATCGGAACATAGAGAAATGTACCTACAATTGGGTGTCTTACATTCAGACATATAAAAGCCAAACTCGTGTAACACACACACACACACACACACACACACACACACACACATATATATATATATGTATCTGCTTAACTTACAGAGTTTAGCTTTTTATATATGTCTGAATGTAAGAATTGATGGGAACATATAGAAATGTACCTACAATTGGGTATATACATTCAGACATATAAAAAAGCTAAATATGTACACACACACACACACACACACACACACACACACATATATATATAGATATGTATCTGGCAACACGAGTTTGGCTTTTTATATGTCTGAATGTAAGAATTGATGGGAACATATAGAGAAATGTACCTACAATTGGGTGTCTTGCATTCAGACATATAAAAAGCCAAACTCGTGTAACCACACACACACACACACACACACACACACACACATATATATATATGTATCTGGCAACACGAGTTTGGCTTTTTTTTATATGTCTAGATGTAAGAATTGATGGGAACATATAGAGAAATGTACCTACAATTGGGTGTCTTACATTCAGACATATAAAAGCCAAACAACCACACACACACACACACACACACACACACACACACACACATATATATAGATATGTATCCTTGTGAGTTTGGCTTTTATATGTCTGAATGTAAGAATTGATGGGAACATATGAGAAATGTACCTACAATTAGGTGTCTTACATTCATATATAAAAAAGCCAAACTCAAAACCACACACACACACACACACACACACACACACACATATATATATATATATCAGGTAACATGAGTTTGGCTTTTTTTATATGTCTGAATGTAAGAATTGATGGAACATATAGAGAAATGTACCTACAATTGGGTGTCTTACATTCAGACATATAAAAGCCAAACTCGTGTAACCACACACACACACACACACACACACACACACACATATATATATATATATATGGATTAAAATAACACAGCTGGTTTTTTTTTATATGTCTGAATGTAAGAATTGATGGGAACATATATAAAGAAATGTACCTACAATTGGGTGTCTTACATTCAGACATATAAAAAGCCAAACTCTGTAACCACACACACACACACACACACACACACACACACATATATATATATATATAAGTATCTATAAACACATTTGGCTTTATATGTCTGAATGTAAGAATTGATGGAACATATAGAGAAATGTGTACCTACACTAAAGTGTCTACATTCAGACATATAAAAAAAGCCAAACTCGTGTAACCACACACACACACACACACACACACACACACACATATATATATATATATAAGTATCTGGCAACATGAGTTTGGCTTTTTATATGTCTGAATGTAAGAATTGATGGGAACATATAGAGAAATGTACCTACAAATTGGTGTCTTTACATTCAGACATAAAAAGCCAAACTCGTGTAACCACACACACACACACACACACACACACACACACATATATATATATATATATATATATGATTCAGCAATACTATGTTTGCTTTTTATAGTGTCTGAATGTAAGAATTGATGGAACATATAGAGAAATGTACCTACAATTGGGTGTCTTACATTCAGACATATAAAAAAAAAAGCCAAACTCGTGTAACCACACACACACACACACACACACACACACACACATATATATATATATATATATATGATGTCCATAAATATTTGTTTTTTTTATATATGTCTGAATGTAAGAATTGATGGGAACATACAGAGAAATGTACCTACAATTGGGTGTCTTACATTCAGACATATAAAAAAAGCCAAACCTGTGTGCAACCACACACACACACACACACACACACACACACACACATATATATATATATATATATTTAAAATACGTATTTATTTTTTTATATGTCTTGAACAAGAATTGATGGGAACATATAGAGAAATGTACCTACAATTGGGTGTCTTACATTCAGACATATAAAAAAAGCCAAACTCGTGTAAATCCACACACACACACACACACACACACACACACACACATATATATATATATATAAGTATCTGGCAACATGAGTTTGCTTATATGTCTGAATGTAAGAATTGATGGGAACAAGTAGAGAAATGTACCTACAATTGGGTGTCTTACATTCAGACATATAAAAGCCAAACTCGTGTAACCACACACACACACACACACACACACACACACACACATATATATATATATATATAAGGTACATTCTGAGCATGAGTTTGGCTTTTTTTTTATATGTCTGAATGTAAGAATTGATGGGAACATATAGAGAAATGTACCCACAATTGGGTGTCTTACATTCAGACATATAAAAAAGCCAAACTCGTGTAACCACACACACACACACACACACACACACACACATATATATATATATATATAAGTATCTGGCAACATGAGTTTGCTTTTTTTTGTCTGAATGTAAGAATTGATGGGGAATATATAGAGAAACAAAATCTGTACAATTGGGTGTCTTACATTCAGACATATAAAAAAAGCCAAACTCGTGTAACCACACACACACACACACACACACACACACACACATATATATATATATATAAGTATCTAACACATTTGGCTTTTTATATGTCTGAATGTAAGAATTGGATGGGAACATATAGAGAAATGTACCTACAATTGGGTGTCTTACATTCAGACATATAAAAAAAGCCAAACTCAAACCACACACACACACACACACACACACACACACACATATATATATATATAAGTATCTACAACATTATTTATATGTCTGAATGTAAGAATACATGTATATAGAGAAATGTACCTACAATTGGGTGTCTACATTCAGACATACAAAAAAAGCCAAACTCGTGTAACCACACACACACACACACACACACACACACACACACACATATATATATATATATAAGTATCTACAGAGTTTAAGCTTTATATGTCTGAATGTAAGAATTGATGGGAACATATAGAGAAATGTACCTACAATTGGGTGTCTTACATTCAGACATATAAAAAAAGCCAAACTCGTGTAACCACACACACACACACACACACACACACACACACACACATATATATATATATATATAAGAGAGAACATGAGTTTATGTATATGTCTGAATGTAAGAATTGATGGGAACATATAGAGAAATGTACCTACAATTGGGTGTCTTACATTCAGACATATAAAAAAAGCCAAACCTGTGTAACCACACACACACACACACACACACACACACACACACATATATATATATATATAAGCATCTAGAACATGAAGTTTGGCTTTTTATATGTCTGAATGTAAGAATTGATGGGAACATATAGAGAAATGTACCTACAATTGGGTGTCTTACATTCAGACATATAAAAGCCAAACTCGTGTAACCACACACACACACACACACACACACACACACACATATATATATATATATAAGTATAGAAGTTTGCTTATATGTCTGAATGTAAGAATTGATGGGAACATATAGAGAAATGTACCTACAAATTGGGTGTCTTACATTCAGACATTAAGGCAAGCCAAACTCGTGTAACCACACACACACACACACACACACACACACACACACATATATATATATATAAGATTACAACATGATATTTTTTATATGTCTGAATGTAAGAATTGATGGGAACATATAGAGAAATGTATCTACAATTGGGTGTCTTACATTCAGACATATAAAAAAAGCCAAACTCGTGTAACCACACACACACACACACACACACACACACACACATATATATATATATATAAGTATTCATAAACACGAGTTTATGCATATGTCTGAATGTAAGAATTGATGGAAACATATAGAGAAATGTACCTACAATTGGGTGTCTTACATTCAGACATATAAAAAAAAGCCAAACTCGTAACCACACACACACACACACACACACACACACACACACACATATATATATATATATGTATCTGCAACACGAGTTTGGCTTTTATATGTCTGAATGTAAGAATTGATGGGAACATATAGAGAAATGTACCTACAATTAAAATCTTACATTCAGACATATAAAAAAAGCCAAACTCTCGTGTAACCACACACACACACACACACACACACACATATATATATATATATAAGTATCTGCAGAACACGAGTTTGGCTTTTTTATGTCTGAATGTAAGAATTGATGGGAACATATAGAGAAAATGTACCTACAATTGGGTGTCTTAAGACATTCATACATACATAAAAAAAGCCAAACTCGTGTAACCACACACACACACACACACACACACACACACACACATATATATATATATATATATCTGGCAACACGAGTTTGCTTCTTTATATGTCTGAATGTAAGAATTGATGGGAACACATAGAGAAATGTACCTACAATTGGGTGTCTTACATTCAGCATATAAAAAAAGCCAAACTCTGGGTGTAACCACACACACACACACACACACACACACACACACACATATATATATATATATAAGTATCTGGCAACACGAGTTTGGCTTTATATGTCTGAATGAAGAACTTACGGGAACATATAGAGAAATGTACCTACAATTGGGAAGTTCTACATTCAGACATATAAAAAAAGCCAAACTCGTGTAACCACACACACACACACACACACACACACACACACACACACATATATATATGTTTATATGTCTGAATGTAAGAATTGATGGGAACATATAGAGAAATGTACCTACAATTGGAAAGTCTTACATTCAGACATATAAAAAAGCCAAACTCGTGTAACCACACACACACACACACACACACACACACACATATACATATATATATATATTCAGCAACATTATTTGGCTTTTATATACCTGAATGTAAGAATTGATGGGAACATATAGAGAAATGTACCTACAATTGGGTGTCTTACATTCAGACATATAAAAAAAGCCAAACTCGTGTAACCACACACACACACACACACACACACACACACACACATATATATATATATATAACATGAGTTGCTTTTACATGTCTGAATGTAAGAATTGATGGGAACATATAGAGAAATGTACTAAATTAGTGTCTACATTCAGACATATAAAAAAAGCCAAAAACTCGTGTAACCACACACACACACACACACACACACACACACACATATATATATATATATAAGTATCTGCATTTGGCTTTTATATGTCTGAATGTAAGAATTGATGGGAACATATAGAGAAATGTACCTACAATTGGGTGTCTTACATTCAGACATATAAAAAAAGCCAAACTCGTGTAACCACACACACACACACACACACACACACACACACACATATATATATATATTTATTTGGTATATGTCTGAATGTAAGAATTGATGGGAACATATAGAGAAATGTACCTACAATTGGGTGTCTTACATTCAGACATATAAAAAAAGCCAAATTTTCGTGTAACCACACACACACACACACACACACACACACACACACACACACACACACACACACACACATATATATATATATGTATCTGGCAACACGAGTTTGGCTTTTTTTATATGTCTGAAAATGTATAATGGATGGGAACACATAGAGAAATGTACCTACAATTGGGTGTCTTACATTCTGATAT
>JBBBDQ010012134.1:0-12533 GCA_037127315.1 Ascarosepion bandense
AAAGACCCAAAATGATAGCTAATATCACGAAGGAACAAGAGCTTCTTTTTTGGTCTTTTTTGCCAAACACCACACAAACAAAAGTCTGGGGGGGATGGCTAGTTTATTTATTCTTTAAATACAAAGAATTATGGCACAAGGCCGAAAAATGGGAGGGGGAACAAAACTTGGGGTGGTCTTCAGTACACTATCTTATACCTAGCTAATCGGATTCACGACCCATACATACGTTACAATTTTCTCAACTTATCACAAGAATTTGTCCATCAACACTCATACACATTGTACAATAAAATACTGCAACCTTATACCAGGGACCTACAAATGCCCCAATGTACATAAAAATTTGTAACTATTTACAAACATAATACAAAATAGATTTAAAAATTTATACATGAAATGACATGATGGGAAGGGGGAATGAAGAAACAAAAATCCTCAAAACAAAAACAATGTCAAATGAAAACATATACATAGTGTTAGGCACCCAAAACACACCCTCATAATTGAAGAGGCCACTGTATTCTGCCTTAAAAGGCAAAACTTTCAAGTAGCTCTCTTTCTACACAGGGGATGGGGAGAAGCAGGTTAAAAATAAATTGGACTGGGGAACATATACAGCCGATCCCAGTTGAGAGTAAAACGGGACAAAATAACGATGGACAAAGGGGATCTCGAACTGGATCATAACAAAAGCATTGGAGCCGGGGAACAGGCTAGGACAACCCCATACACTCACATTAACTAGGTACACAAAAGAATTTCTACCTTAACTACGGGAAGGGTTCTGCATGAATCCCCCGATGTGATTAGCAGATCTAAAAAAGAAAACCTACACAGCCCCGGTCACACGAACCAGGCTCGCTGCATGTATCCACCTTCGCAAAAGTCTGTCGGGTGCAGTTGCTCTTGCTCAGTTCAATCTTCATTTTGAGCTGGTGCTCAAAATATCGGATTAGATCCTGATCCGAAAGACGACCGCCCCGCAAGACTTCCTCCAGTCGCGTCGTCCAGTCACCATTCTAGCCGAAGCCAGCAGCGTCAGAAACACCATCCGCTTCACTCCAGAGTACGGGGGCAACACATTGTCTACAGCGCATGCGCGATCAATGAGCACGAGCTTCCGCGGCGCGATACGAGCAGTCAACTCGCCGACACGCGCCCACAACGGGCGAACGCGCGAACAATGGAAGAAGGCGTGCGCAGACGTCTCTTAATTCCAAGGTTGCAACGTTCACAATCTGGCAATCCGTTAGGCCTGCTGCGAAACGCTTGTCATTGAGAGACAAACCATTCCGAGCCAATCGCCAGGTCAGAGAAAACGGAGTTGCTGAGCCAGTCCGCACCTGGCGGCCCAAGACCAATGAGAGCGGCATCTACCTCGACATGCCGAGCTTACTCCACAGCTATCCTTCACGGCGCCCTCCACTAATCCCCGATAGAAGATTTTTCCAGGCTGTGAAAGGTCACTGGACCGTGGAATGGCCTGTGTGCCGCCAGACATTCGAGGAGGAATTTCGGTCGCACCCAAGGCCCGACGGTCAGCCATAGGGTCGGGGGCGCATGGTAAGGCGGGGCGGGGAACATGTCCCTCACTACCCCCGCAAGCAACCGATCTTCCTCTAACGCGGCGTTTCCGAGGAATGCCAACCTTGAAGCGAGCACGTGGCTCCTCAAGTGTGGCATCCCAGACCCCCTTGACACGGACGGAGGGCAACAGACTCCTTTGTCGACCATGTGTTTGCGTCCCTCCAAAGACAGGAGAATAGCAAATGCTCGAGCGCCTTTCATGATCGTCACAAAGGGGAAGTACTGACAGCCGGTAAGCGATCATGGGAAAGAGGTATGTGTTACACACCTCCGCCAAGCTCCTTCACGGAGAGACCTCGTCGACGCCAAATCTTGACCGACGCGCCGACCTTTGCCAGTACTTTCCGACCAAGCTCAGTTGCGTCCGGACCGAACCAAACTCCGAGGAGCTTGACCGGCCCGTCCGTCCAGCTGAAGGCCCCGGGAGGGAAACTCCCTTCCAGGCACCTAACCGCAAGCCGGATGACTTGTCGCAGTTAATTCGGCCCCTGTCACCTTCTCGTACTGCATAAGCGCCCGGGGTGTACTGCTCTATGTCCCTGCGGGAGGACACAAAAGGTCGCTACGTCATCGGCAAGAGCCGCAGAAACCCCGGCTCGAGCTCCGCCAGGGACTTCAATTCCACGCAGGACCGACCGCCCGTCTCGTCCTCAGCCGGCGAAGGAGGCCTAACGCCAAGACATAAAGGAGAGAAGACAGTGGACAACCCCGTCGACCCACCCAGACAGCGCGAAAGCGCCCGACAGCTTCCCGTTCACACCCGTACCACAGCCCGGGGGGAGCGATAAGCAGAAGGCTAATCCAGCGGCTGAAGTCGGGTTTGAATCCGCGGCTCTGCAGGACAGCAGCCAGGTAGCTTAACAATCCTATCAAATGCCTTGGACTGATCTAAATTGATCAGCATGGCCTCATCACGTCTTCTACACCCTCTATGATCGTGCGAATCCGGCGTAGGCGTTTCGAATTGTTCTCCCTTCACAGAACAAGTCTGATCCGGTTCCAACAGAGACTCGGCAACTAGCTGCAAGCGATTCGTCAGGATCTTGCCAAAATCTTTAACTCTGTGTTTAGCAGAGTTATGGCCCGTAATCGTCTAGTTCCCTCCAACCTTTCTTGTTTTTCAACAGCGTGATCACGCCCCTGGTGATCCGACCGGGGATGGACCTCTGCCGAAACCAGTGGTTGAACACGACTGCCAAGAGCGGGACAAAAAAGGTGCGACATCCCCAAGTACAATTCAGGCAAACCATCCAAACCTGGCGACTTAAGCACCGCCGACCTTCTTCAAAGCCACGTAGATTTCGTCCTCCGTATCTTCCCCTTCGCAGCCAGTCATTTAGCCGCCAAAGCCGGGGAAAGTCAGCCAAATAGCTGCGAAAGTCTCCGTCACGAGACCAGGCCTTTGCAAATCGGTGTCTGGAATGCTGCCGGAACGCCTCGGCACATGTCGTGTCGGTCGACTCAAGGAGATGTCCCTCCGGGTCGCGCTCGAATGTACCGGTCGCCGGCTCGGCGAATTTCTCCTTGCGCAGTTCCGCGCCCATTTTCATAGCTTTGAAGACATCTTGCTTAACTTAGCCCCAATTACCCGCTCCATGTGGCGCTCCGCTAGTCGAACGCTCCAGGGCCTCCCTGGCTAAGGCTATTTCTAGAATCCCCACCTCGCTCCGCCCGGCGAAATTAGCTCTAAGTGTCTTTGCCTCCGCAGCCTTATCTAGGTTGGCCGCCGGCTACATTTTGTGGCGAAAGACCCAACGGAGTCTCAAGACTAACCCACCACTTACTCCTAATGACTCGCCCAATTAACGCCCGCCGAACTAGTTTTGTCAGCTGGTCACGAAAGTCCCGCCTGTCCAGTAAGGACTGGTTGAACTTCCAACAACCAGCCAACCTAGGTCTAAAACGAAGAATACACGGGCACAAACGAGTTTGTGATCCGTGTAGCCTAACCAGTGGAACGTTGGCACCTGAAGAAGTTCATGTCGGTTTTCCTTACCACACCCTCATCCAGGTACGCTGATACCTCGGGTAGAGGCTAAATTGCCGCGTCCACGTCCACACGTTTTTCCGGATGATCGACCCGGCATTCGTCGACGAGACCAAAATCGCCGACAAGATTGACCAGTGCTACGATCATCACTCCGCCCGCTAGCGCCCTCCTCTATCCCATTTGGGGGCTAGGAAGTGGCATTCCAGTCCTCAACCAAGACGGCCGTGTTGAATGCACCGCGAAGGGCTCCAACAGCCGAAAGAAAGAGACACGCTCACCTTGAACATTGGGCGCACCGCAATCAGCCGGAACGACTTCGCCACTGCAATATCGGCTACGATCAGCCGGCCCTCGGCACCGACAGTATGGACAAGCAGCCACCGCGTCCAGGGTACGCTTGACCAGCAAAGAAACACCCTGGCCCGGCTCATATGTTGAATAAACGACAAAGTCGTCATCCAGCACGTACGAGTCGACTTCGTAAACAAAGTGAGTCTCTTGGATCGCGGCCACATCCACGCCGTACGACAAGAGGTCACGAAGCAGGCGAGCTGCCTTGCCCCGATCCCTCAGGCCAGCGCCATTCAAACTTGGCTATCTTAATAGACATTTTCTTAGATCTGAAAAAGAAAAAAAGAAAACATGCAACAACGGCATCAATCACATACGGGGAAACTTGGCGGCTGGGACCCCGACGGACTGTCCTAGGGACCCCACCAACATCGGACGTGTAATCCGGTCCGTCCAGGACAATACCGCCGACGTCCGTAGGGTAAGTGAGTTTTATTACCCCATATAAGCATGTAGGATCAAAATGGGGAACCTCCCAGCACAATTTCTAGCCATTTTCTTTAATTCGGGGGTGTCTCTCTTCTGCACCATTCTAATATTTGGGTAATGTTTTTTTACCCGGGCTATGTGGTCCCAGACCCCTGTGTGTCGTTTCCTGTGTTACGTATCAGGGTAATGACGCCTGTGGGCCTGAAAGTTTTTAGGTCAGTTCCGTGGATAGTCCCTTGACCGAAGTGAGCTAAGAAGGTTTCCAGGTTTCTCTCTGCGACGACCATTCTGACACAATGCTCTCGTTGATTTTCATGAGGGCATCCTGCGGGAGGGGAATTTTCTTTTTATGTCGGGTAGGGGCAGGAAACAGGAGAAGGGGAGGGAGCGGGAGTAGCGGATCTTTTTCAGGGGGTCAGCTCAAAGGTCGGGGACTGGGACACCTTCTGTGGAGAAGAGGCAGGCTCTGCTTTCTGCGCGTAGGAGCACCTCCAATCAGAGACCGGAAGTGATGAGCATTTGTCCCTGTGTTTTTCGTTCATCGCCCTACTCCTCCGTCGACTCTTGGGTTTTTCATGATGCTCCTCTTCGTCGTCTCTCCCACGTTTTAAGGAGCGCCGACCTTTCCACGTCCATTTCTTCCACCTTCTTGGGGGAGAGACTCATCTTCTGTTCATGTTTGGCCGGCGTTTCGGCGGGAGGGGAGACCCCTCTACCGGGGGCTCCTTTTGTTTTTCCGGCCCCCCGCCCAGAGGCGGCGCTTTTGCCAGGCACGCCTTCTGTTTAGCCGGGGATGCTGCTTTTGCCGGAGTCTGTTTTGGAGGCGTCTTGACGGGTGGCGACGTCTTTGCCGGAGAAGGAGTCTTTGCCTTCCTTCTACCGACCACCTGCCACTCGCCCTCCTTATTGCCAGTCTGAGCTGGAGTTGGTGTTGCAGGCTTAGTCGTCTCCTTTCCCCCTGCCTTTCCTTTTCTTCTTGCTGCGGCTGCTTGGCTGTTTGGGCCTTTGGGGGCGGGTTCTTAGTCGGGCAAGTCTTGGCAACATGTTCCGCCGCCCCCACAGACCCAACAGGCCGGCTTTCTTCCCTCCACAATCACGAATATCTTGCGACCCCTGCAAGTAATGATGTTGGGGATCTTTTCAATCCTCTCCTTCGTCAAGGTCACTTGGAGGGTCATGTCACCCGTTAAGAAGCCTGCCTTTGACCGCAGCGAGGAGACTTCTGACACTTTGCCATATCCGGCAAAAAAGGCACCGATATGGTCCTCGGCGATGTCCATTGGGACGCCATGCAGGGTAATTTTGAGTTTCTTAGTGCCCATATACTCCGTATGGATTTGGAGAGTCTTAGTTTCCATGACTACTCCCATTAGGGCCTTCGCCTCCCCTGCAGATCCAAGCAGGACGTCCCACATGGCACCGCCCCTCCTCGCTACGGCCCTGGCTTTGATCTTCAGTGCTTTAATACTTTCTTCAAAGACGTCCCTGGGGACCCCAATTAATTTGTGTTTTAAGGTCCTTTGTTATCAAGGTAATTATTCGGGCTTCTATTAGAGCTAACTTTGTGGGGACCGAAACCAGTTCTGCTTCCTTGATAAATTCCGCGTACTTCAAGTTCATTTGAGCGTAGTACTCCTCTCCCTTAGTAATGATTCTACCTCCATTCCACCCAGAGGTAGAAGGTATGGAAGATGCTGATACTTCCGAAGAGGGTCGATCCTAGTTGGTAAACTCCAGTCTCCCTCTTTCCCTCCCGCAAGGCCGTGGTGGGAGGACCGACTTCTTCCGGCCTATTACAGGCCATTGCCACCAAAGTGGCCGAACACCAGGTAGTTGCAATCCGGTGTTTCGCGTTGTTTAGACGCTACTTTGCGCTGGCCCGAGCAATAAACTCGGGCTGGAATGCAACAAACCCAAAAACCAAATTGATAGCTAATATCACGGTGGAACAAAAGCTTCGCTCTGGTTTTTTTGCCAAACACCACACAAACAAAAAGTCTGGGAGGGGATGGCTAGTTTTATTTATTCTTTAAATACAAAGAATTGTAGCACAAAGGCCGAAAAATGGGAGGGGGAACAAAACTTGAGGGTGGTCTTCAGTACACTATCTTATACCTAGCTAATCGGATTCACGACCCATACATACGTTACAATTTTCTCAATCACCATAAGAATTTGTCCATCAACACTCATACATATCGTACACCAAAATACCGCAAACTCCATACCAAGAATACAAAACGCCCCAAATGTACATAAAATTTGTAACTATTTACAAATATAATACAAAAATAAGATTTAAAAATTTATACATGAAATGACATGATGGGAAGGGGGAATGAAGAAACAAAATACCCCAAAACAAAAACAATGTCAAATGAAAACATATACATAGTGTTAGTAAGACCCAAACACACCCTCATGGTCAAGAGCCACTGTATTCTGCCTTAAAAGGCAAAATCAAGTAGCTCTCTTTCTACAGGGGATGGGAGAAGCAGGTTAAAAATAAATTGGACTGGGAATCTATAAGGCTGACCCAGCCGAGGTAAAACCAGGACAAAATAACGATGTGGACAAAGGGGATCTCGAACTGGATCATAACAAAAGCATTGGAGCCGGGAACAGGCTAGGACAACCCATACACTCACATTAACTAGGTACACAAAAGAATTTCTACCTTAACCACGGGAAGGGTTCCAAAGGAATCCCCCCCGATGTGATTAGCAGATCTAAAAAAGAAAATCAAGGCTAGCCCCGGTCACACGAACCAGGCTCGCTGCATGTATCCACCTTTCGCAAAAGTCTGTCGGGTGCAGCCGTTTCCGTTCAGTTCTAATCTTCATTTTGAGCTGGTGCTCAAAATATCGGATTAGATCCTGATCCCGAAAGACGGCCGCCCGCAAGACTTCCTCCAGTCGCGTCGTCCATATCACCATTCTAGCCGAGGCCAGCAGCGTCAGAAACACCATCCGCTTCACTCCAGAGTACGGGGGCAACACATTGTCCACAGCGTATGCGCGATCAATGAGCACGAGCTCCCGCGGCGCGATACAGGCAGTCAACTCGCCGACACGCGCCCACAACGGGCGAACGCGCGAACAATGGAAGAAGGCGTGCGCAGACGTCTCCTTAATTCCAAGGTTGCAACGTTCACAATCTGGCAAATCCGCCAGGCCCATTGCGAAACGCTTGTCATTGAGAGACAAACCATTCCGAGCCAATCGCCAGGTCAGAGAAAACTCCAGAGAGTTGCTGAGCCAATCTGCACCTGGCGCCCAAGACAATGAGAGCGGTACTCCGCTCTCGACATGCCAGCTTACTCCACAGCTTATCCTTCACGGCACCCTCCACTAATCCCCGATAGAAGATTTTCCTAGGCTGTGAAAGGTCACTGGACCGTGGAATGGCCTGTAAGCCGCCAGACATTCGAGGGAGGAATTTCGGTCGCACCCAAGGCCTGACGGTCAGCCATAGGGTCGGGGGCGTGATGGTAAGGCAAGGGAACATGTCCCTCTTCCCCCGCAAGCAACACGATCTTCCTCTAACGCGCGCCTGAGGAATGTAAACATAGGCGAGCACGTGGCTCCTAAAGTGTGGCATCCCCAGACCCCCTTGACACGGACGGAGGCAACAGACTCCTTTGTCGACCATGTGTTTGCGTCCTCTCCGAAGACAGGAGAATAGCAAACGCTCGGCCGCCTTCTCGCCCAGTCGTCACAAGGGAAGTACGCAACAGCCGGTAAAGGATCATGGGAAAGAGGTATGTGTTACCTCCGCCAAGCCCTTCACGAGAGACCCCGTCGACGCCAAATCTTGACCGACGCGCCGACCTTTGCCGTTACTTCTGACCAGTTTTTCTCCAGCTGTAAGTCCGGACCGAACCAAACTCCAGGAAGCTTGGCCAGCCCGTCCGTCCAGCTAAGGGCCCCAGGAGGAAACTCCCTTCCAGGCACCTAACACCAAGCCGGATGACTTGTCGCAGTTAATTCTGGCCCCCTGTGCCTTCTCGTACCGTACAGCGCCTGGTGTACCGCCTCTATGTGCAGGAGGACACAAGAGTCGTTACGTCATCGGCGTACGCAGAAGCCTGGCTCGAGCTCCGCCAGGGACTTCAATTCCACGCAGGACCGGACTGCCCGTCTCGTCCCTTAGCCGGCGAAGGAGGGCTCCAACGCCAAGACCTCAAAAGGAGAGAAGACGGTGGACAACCCTGTCGGACCGACCTAGACAGCGCGAAGCGCCCGACAGCTTCCCGTTCACCTGTACCACAGCCCGGGGAGAGCGATGGCTTCATCAGCGGCTGATCGGGTTTGAATCCAGCAGCCTGCAGGACAGCAACCAGGTAGCCATGGTCAATCCTATCAAATGCCTTGGACTGATCTAAATTGATCAGCGCGGCGCATCGTCGTCTTCTACACCCTCTATGATCGTGCGAATCAGGTGCAGGTTGCTCTGAATTGTTCTCCCTTCAGAACAAGTCTGATCCGTTCGCAGAGACTCGGCAACTAGCTGCAAGCGTTCGTCAGGATCTTAGCCGTCTTAACTCTGTGTTTAGCAGAGTTATGGGCCTGTAATCGTCTAGTTCCCTCCCAACCTTCTTGCCTTTTCTCAACAGCGTGATCACGCCCCTGGTGATCCGACCGGGGATGGACCCCTGCCGAAACCAGTGGTTGAACACGACTGCCAAGAGCGGGACAAGGTGCGACATCCTCAAGTACAATTCATAGGAATAAACCATCCAAGCCTGACGTGCCACCGACCTTCTTCAAAGCGTAGTTTCGTCCTCCGTAATCTCCCTTCGCAGCTAGCCGCTGGCCGGCAAAAGCCGGGGAAAAGTCAGCCAAATAGCTGCGAAAGTCCTCGTCACGGAGACCAGGCTCCTTGGTAAATCGGTGTTCGAAATGCTGCCGGAACGCCTCGCACATGTCGTCCGGTCGACCTAAGAGATGTCCACTCCCGGGTGCCTCGATCTTTTGGTCGCCGGCTCGGCAGGTGCCTTCCTTGCGCAGTTCCGCTTGTTTCCACAGCTTCGGAAGACATCTTGCTTAACCTTAGCCCCTAATTACGCCTGGCCCATGTAGCGCCCGCTGGTCGAACGCTCCAGGGCCTCCTAACTGAGCTATTTCTAGGGAATCCCCCACCAGCCTCCGCCCAGGCGTTAGCTCTAAGTGTCTTTGCCTCCGCAGCCTTATCTAGGTTGAGCCGCTGGCTATATTTGGTGGCGAAAGACCTAATGGAGTCCTTAAGACTAACCCACCACTTACTCCCAATGACTCGCCCAATTAACGCCCGCTGAACTAGTTTTGTCAGCTGGTCACGAAAGTCCCGCCTGTCAAGTAAGGACTGGTTGAACTTCCAATAACCAGCCAACCTAGGCCTAAACTCTAACACCACGGGCACAAACGAGTTTGTGATCCGTGTAACCTAACCAGTGGAACGTTGGACATTCAGAAGTCTATGTCGGCTTCTCTCACTAACACCCTATCCAGGTACGCTGATGCAGGTAGAGGGCCAACTACGCGTCCACGTCCATGCTCCCTTCCGGATGATCGACCCGTCTATCGACGAGACCAAAATCGCCGACCAGATTGACCAGGCTACGATCACCACTCCACCCGCTAGCGCCCCTCCCCTCATTTGGGAGTTGGATAGCATTCCAGTCCCCAACTAAGATTAGCCGTGTTGAATGCGCCATGAAGGGCTCAACAGCCGAAAGAAAGAAGACACGCTCACCTTGAACATTGGGCGCATAAACCGCAATCGGCCGGAACGACTTGCTTTTCACTGCAATATCGGCCACGATCAGCCGGCCCTCAGCGACATGAACAAGGTCAACCCTCGCGTCCGGGGTACGCTTAACCAGCAAAGAAACACATCCCTGGCCCGCCGGCTCACATATGCTGAATACACGACAAAGTCGTCATCCAACACACGAGTCGACTTCGCAAACAAAGTGAGTCTCTTGGATCGCGGCCACATCCACGCCGTGCGACAAGAGGTCACGAAGCAGGCGAGCCGCCTTGCCCCGATCCCTCAGGCCATACGCATTCAAACTGGCTATGTAGACATTTCTTAGATCTGAAAAGAAAAAAAGAAAAACATGCAACAACGGCACTAATCACATACGGGGAAAAAATCTCTGGTGGCTGGGACCCCGACGGACTGTCCTAGGGACCCTACTTTAACATCGGACGTAATCCGTCCGTCCAGGACAATACCGCCGACGTCCGTAGAATAAGTGAGTTTTATTGCCCTATATAAGCATGGGTGGATCAAAATCGGGAACCTCCCAGCACAATTTCTAGCCATTTTTTTTTAATTCAGGGAGGTGCCTTCCTGCACCATTCTAATATTTACGGGTAATGCTTTTTAACCTGCGCTATGTGGTCCCAGACCCTCAGGTTGCCTCCTGTGTTACGTATCAGAGGTAATGACGCCTGGGGCTGGGAAGAAGTTTTAGGGTCGTCCGTGGATAGTCCCTTGACCGAGTGAGGCTTAAGAAGCGGTTTCAGTAAGTTTCTCCTCTGCGACGACCATTCTGACACAATGCTCTCGTTGATTTTCATGAGGGCATCCCCATGCGGAAGGGGAATTTTCTTTTTATGTCAGGTAGGGGCAGGAACGGGAGAAGGGGAGGGAGCGGGAGTAGTGGATCTTTTCAGGGGGGTCAGCTCAAAGGTCGGGGACTGGGACACCTTCTGTGGAGAAGAGGGTAGGCTCCTGGCTTTCTGCGCGTAGGAGCACCTAATTGGGGAGACCGGAAGTGATGAGCATTTGTCCCTGTGTTTTCTTCGTTCCACGCTCCTACTCCTCCGTCGACTCTTGGGTTTTTCATGATGCTCCTCTTCGTCGTCTCTCCCACGTTTTAAGGACGCCGACCTTTCCACGTCCATTTCTTCCACCTTCTTGGGGGAAAACTCATCTTCTGTTCATGTTTGGCCGGCGTTTCGGCGGGAGGGGAGACCTCTACCGGGGGCTCCTTTGTTTTTCCGGCCCCCCGCCCAGAGGCGGCGCTTTTGCCAGGCACGCCTTCTGTTTAGCCGGGGATGCTGCTTTTGCCGGAGTCTGTTTTGGAGGCGTCTTGACGGGTGGCGACGTCTTTGCCGGAGAAGGAGTCTTTGCCTTCCTTCTACCGACCACCTGCCACTCGCCCTCCTTATTGCCAGTCTGAGCTGGAGTTGGTGTTGCAGGCTTAGTCGTCTCCTTTCCCCTGCCTTTTCTTCTTGCTGCGGCTGCTTGGCTGTTTGGGCCTTTGGGGGCGGGTTCTTAGTCGGACAAGTCTTGGCAACATGTTCCGCCGCCCCACAGACCCAACAGGCCGGCTTTCTTCCCTCCACAATCACGAATATCTTGCGACCCCTGCAAGTAATGATGTTGGGGATCTTTTCAATCCTCTCCTTCGTCAAGGTCACTTGGAGGGTCATGTCACCCGTTAAGAAGCCTGCCTTTGACCGTAGCGAGGAGACTTCTGACACTTTGCCATATCCGGCAAAAAAGGCACCGATATGGTCCTCGGCGATGTCCATTGGGACGCCATGCAGGGTAATTTTGAGTTTCTTAGTGCCCATATACTCCGTATGGATTTGGAGAGTCTTAGTTTCCATGACTACTCCCATTAGGGCCTTCGCCTCCCCTGCAGATCCAAGCAGGACGTCCCACATGGCACCGCCCCTCCTCGCTACGGCCCTGGCTTTGATGTTCAATGCTTTAATACTTTCTTCAAAAGAATCCTCCAGGGACCCCAATTAATAGACTTATGTGATTTAAGGTCTTTTGTTATCAGGGTAATGATACGGGCTTCTATTAGGGCTAACTGTTCAGGGACCGAAACCAGTTCCGATCCCTTGATAAATTCCGCATACTTAAGGTTCATTTGTGCATAGTATTCCTCTCCTTAGTAGTGATTCTACCTCCATTCCACCCAGAGGTAGAAGGTATGGGAGATACTGCTGGTACTTCCGAAGCGAGGTTGATCCTAGGTGGTAAACTCCAGTCACCTTCCTTTCCTCCCACCGAGGCCGTGGTGGGAGGACCGACTTCTTCCGGCCTATTACAGGCCATTGCCACCAAAGTGGCCGAACACCGGGTAGTTGCAATCCGGTGTTTCGCGTTGTTTAGACGCTACTTTGCGCTGGACCCGAGCAATAAACTCGGGCTGGAATGCAACAAACCC
>JBBBDQ010012136.1:0-12079 GCA_037127315.1 Ascarosepion bandense
GGAAAGAAAACTACAAGACCTACCATAGAAGGTAACTAAAGAAAGCGGAAAGAAAGGACTAAACATAAACTACAAGAAAACTGAATGCATGGTCATCAGTAAAAAGAGGAGCTCAAAATGCCAACTACAAATCGGGGATACTAAAATCAAACAAGGCACGGAAAGAAAACTACAAGACCTACCATAGAAGGTAAGTAAATAAAGCTAAAAAAAGGACTAAACATAAACTACAAGAAAACTGAACGCATGGTCATCAGTAAAAAGAGGAGCTCAAAATGCCAACTACATGTCGGGGATACTAAAATCAAACAAGGCACGGAAAGAAAACTACAAGACCTACCATAGAAGGTAACTAAAGAAAGCGGAAAGAAAAGACTAAACATAAACTACAAGAAAACTGAATGCATGGTCATCAGTAAAAAGAGGAGCTCAAAATGCCAACTACAGGTCGGGGATACTAAAATCAAACAAGGCACGGAAAGAAAACTACAAGACCTACCATAGAAGGTAACTAAAGAAAGCGGAAAGAAAGGACTAAACATAAACTACAAGAAAACTGAATGCATGGTCATCAGTAAAAAAGAGGAGCTCAAAATGCCAACTACAGGTCGGGGATACTAAAATCAAACAAGGCACGGAAAGAAAACTACAAGACCTACCATAGAAGGTAACTAAAGAAAGCGGAAAGAAAGGACTAAACATAAACTACAAGAAAACTGAACGCATGGTCATCAGTAAAAAGAGGAGCTCAAAATGCCAACTACAGGTCGGGGATACTAAAATCAAACAAGGCACGGAAAGAAAACTACAAGACCTACCATAGAAGGTAACTAAAGAAAGCGGAAAGAAAGGACTAAACATAAACTACAAGAAAACTGAATGCATGGTCATCAGTAAAAAGAGGAGCTCAAAATGCCAACTACAGGTCGGGGATACTAAAATCAAACAAGGCACGGAAAGAAAACTACAAGACCTACCATAGAAGGTAACTAAAGAAAGCGGAAAGAAAGGACTAAATATAAACTACAAGAAAACTGAATACATGGTCATCAGTAAAAAGAGGAGCTCAAAATGCCAACTACAGCTCGGGGATACTAAAATCAAACAAGGCACGGAAAGAAAACTACAAGACCTACCATAGAAGGTAAGTAAATAAAGCGAAAAGAAAGGACTAAACATAAACTACAAGAAAACTGAATGCATGGTCATCAGTAACGAGAGGAGCTCAAAATGCCAACTACAGGTCGGGGATATTAAAATCAAAACAAGGCACGGAAAGAAAACTAAGAAGACCTACCGTAGAAGGTAACTAAATAAAGCGAAAAGAAAGGACTAAACATAAACTTCAAGAAAACTTAACACATGGTCATCAGTAAAAAGATGAGCCCAAAACGACAACTACAGGTTGGGGATACCAATCAAACAAGGCACGGAAAGAAAAAACTACAAGACCTACCAGAAGGTAACTAAAGAAAGCGGAAAGAAAGGACTAAACATAAACTACAAGAAAAACTGAATGCATGGTCATCAGTAAAAAGAGGAGCTCAAAATGCCAATCACAGGTCGGGGATACTAAAATCAAACAAGGCACGGAAAGAAAACTACAAGACCTACCATAGAAGGTAAATTCAAAGAAAGCGGGAAAGAAAGGACTAAACATAAACTACAAGAAAACTGAATGCATGGTCATCAGTAAAAAGAGGAGCTCAAAATGCCAACTACAGGTCGGGGATACTAAAATCAAAACAAGGCACGGAAAGAAAACTACAAGACCTACCATAGAAGGTAACTAAAGAAAGCGGAAAGAAAGGATCAACATAAACTACAAGAAAACTGAACGCATGGTCATCAGTAAAAAGAGCTCAAAATGCCAACTACAGGTCGGGGATACTAAAATCAAACAAGGCACGGAAAGAAAACTACAAGACCTACCATAGAAGGTAACTAAAGAAAGCGGAAAGAAAGGAGACTAAACATAAACTACAAGAAAACTGAATGCATGGTCATCAGTAAAAAAGAGGAGCTCAAAAATGCCAACTACAGGTCGGGGATACTAAAATCAAACAAGGCACGGAAAGAAAACTACAAGACCTACCATAGAAGGTAACTAAAGAAAGTGGAAAGAAAGGACTAAATATAAACTACAAGAAAACTGAATACATGGTCATCAGTAAAAAGAGAGGAGCTCAAAATGCCAACTACAGCTCGGGGATACTAAAATCAAACAAGGCACGGAAAGAAAACTACAAGACCTACCATAGAAGGTAAGTAAATAAAGCGAAAAGAAAGGACTAAACATAAACTACAAGAAAACTGAATGCATGGTCATCAGTAACGAGAGGATCAAAATGCCAACTACAGGTCGGGGATACTAAAACAAACAAGGCACGGAAAGAAAAACTACAAGACCTACCGTAGAAGGTAACTAAATAAAGAAAAGAAAGGACTAAACATAAACTTCAAGAAAACTGAATACATGGTCATCAGTAAAAGATGAGCCCAAAATGACAACTACAGGTTGGGGATACTAAAAAATCAAACAAGGCACGGAAAGAAAACTACAAGACCTACCATAGAAGGTAACTAAAGAAAGCGGAAAGAAAGGACTAAAAACATAAACTACAAGAAAACTGACTGCATGTCATCAGTAAAAAGAGGAGCTAAAAGGCCAACTACAGGTCGGGGATACTAAAATCAAACAAGGCCCGGAAAGAAAACTACAAGAACTACCATAGAAGGTAACTAAAAAAAAAGCGGAAAGAAAGGACTAATCATAAACTACAAGAAACTGAATACATGGTCATCAGTAAAAAGAGGAGCCCAAAATGACAACTACAGGTTGGGGATACTAAAATCAAACAAGGCACGGAAAGAAAACTACAAGACCTACCATAGAAGGTAACTAAAGAAAGTGAAAGAAAGACTCAAACATAAACTACAAGAAAACTGAATGCATGGTCATCATTAAAAGAGGGAGCTCTAAATGCCAACTACAGGTCGGGGATACTAAATTCCAACAAGGCACGGAATGAAAACTACAAGACCTACCATAGAAGGTAACTAAAGAAAGCGAAAAGAAAGGACTAAACATAAACTACAAGAAACTGAATGCATGGTCATCAGTAAAAAGAGGAGCTCAAAATGCCAACTACAAATCGGGGATACTAAAATCAAACAAGGCACGGAATGAAAACTACAAGACCTACCATAGAAGGTAAGTAAATAAAGCTAAAAGAAAGGACTAAACATAAACTACAAGAAAACTGAACGCATGGTCATCAGTAAAAAGAGGAGCTCAAATGCCAACTACATGTCGGGGTTACTAAAATCAAACAATGCACGGAAAGAAAACTACAAGACCTACCATAGAAGGTAAGTAAATAAAGCTAAAAAAAGGACTAAACATAAACTACAAGAAAACTGAACGCATGGTCATCAGTAAAAAGAGGAGCTCAAAATGCCAACTACATGTCGGGGATACTAAAATCAAACAAGGCACGGAAAGAAAACTACAAGACCTACCATAGAAGGTAACTAAAGAAAGCGGAAAGAAAGGACTAAACATAAACTACAAGAAAACTGAATGCATGGTCATCAGTAAAAAGAGGAGCCCAAAATGACAACTACAGGTCGGGGATACTAAAATCAAACAAGGCACGGAAAGAAAACTACAAGACCTACCATAGAAGGTAACTAAAGAAAGCGGAAAGAAAGGACTAAACATAAACTACAAGAAAACTGAATGCATGGTCATCAGTAAAAAGAGGAGCTCAAAATGCCAACTACAGGTCGGGGATACTAAAATCAAACAAGGCACGGAAAGAAAACTACAAGACCTACCATAGAAGGTAACTAAAGAAAGCGGAAAGAAAGGACTAAACATAAACTACAAGAAAACTGAATGCATGGTCATCAGTAAAAAGAGGAGCTCAAAATGCCAACTACAGGTCGGGGATACTAAAATCAAACAAGGCACGGAAAGAAAACTACAAGACCTACCATAGAAGGTAACTAAAGAAAGCGGAAAGAAAGGACTAAATATAAACTACAAGAAAACTGAATACATGGTCATCAGTAAAAAGAGGAGCTCAAAATGCCAACTACAGGTCGGGGATACTAAAATCAAACAAGGCACGGAAAGAAAACTACAAGACCTACCATAGAAGGTAAGTAAATAAAGCGAAAAGAAAGGACTAAACATAAACTACAAGAAAACTGAATGCATGGTCATCAGTAACGAGAGGAGCTCAAAATGCCAACTACAGGTCGGGGATACTAAAATCAAACAAGGCACGGAAAGAAAACTACAAGACCTACCGTAGAAGGTAACTAAATAAAGCGAAAAGAAAGGACTAAACATAAACTTCAAGAAAACTGAATACATGGTCATCAGTAAAAAGATGAGCCCAAAATGACAACTACAGGTTGGGGATACTAAAATCAAACAAGGCACGGAAAGAAAACTACAAGACCTACCATAGAAGGTAACTAAAGAAAGCGGAAAGAAAGGACTAAACATATACTACAAGAAAACTGAATGCATGGTCATCAGTAAAAAGAGGAGCTCAAAATGCCAACTACAGGTCGGGGATACTAAAATCAAACAAGGCACGGAAAGAAAACTACAAGAACTACCATAGAAGGTAACTAAAAAAAGCGGAAAGAAAGGACTAATCATAAACTACAAGAAAACTGAATACATGGTCATCAGTAAAAAGAGGAGCCCAAAATGACAACTACAGGTTGGGGATACTAAAATCAAACAAGGCACGGAAAGAAAACTACAAGACCTACCATAGAAGGTAACTAAAGAAATCGAAAAGTAAGGACTAAACATAACCACAAGAAAACCGAATGCATGGTCATCAGTAAAAAGAGGAGCTCAAATGCCAACTACAGGTCGGGGATACTAAAATCAAACAAGGCACGGGAAAGAAAACTACAAGACCTACCATAGAAGGTAAATTTAAAGAAAGCGGAAAGAAAGGACGAAGCCAACCACAAGAAAACTGAATGCAGGTCATCATTAAAAGGGAGGACGCTCTAAATGCCAACTACAGGTCGGGGATACTAAATTCCAACAAGTACTGAATGAAAAAACTACAAGACTCACCATAGAAGGTAACTAAAGAAAAATGAAAAGAAAGGACTAAACATAAACTACAAGAAAAAACTAATGTAACAGCTCATCAGTAAAAAGAGGAGCTCAAAATGCCAACTACAAAATCGGGGATACCAAAATCAAACAAGGCACGGAATGAAATCATAAAGACCTACCATAGAAGGTAAGTAAATAAAGCTAAAAGAAAGGACTAAAATATAAACTACAAGAAAACTGGAATGCATGGTCATCAGTAAAAAGAGAGCTCAAATAACCACATGTCGAAGTTACTAAAATCAAACAATGTACGGAAAGAAAACCAGCAAGACCTACCATAGAAGGTAACTAAAGAAAGGAAAGAAAGGACGAAACATAAACTACAAGAAAACTGAAGGCATGTAGTCATCAGTAAAAGAGGAGCTCAAAATGCCACTACAAATCGGGGATACTAAAATCAAACAAGGCACGGGAAAGAAAACTACAAGTACCTACCAGAAGGTGGGTGCAACAAAGCAAAAAAAGGACTAAAACATAAACTACAAGAAAACTGAAACGGGCGAATACTGCAAAAGAGCAGGAGCCAAAATGCCAACCACATGTCGGGGATACTAAAATCAAACAAGGCACGGAAAGAAAACTAAGAAGATCGCTGTAGAAGGTAAATTCAAAGAGAAAGCGGAAAGAAAAGACTAAACACAACACCACAAGAAAACTGAATGCATGGTCATCAGTAAAAAGAGGAGCTCAAAATGCCAACTACAGGTCGGGAGACAACAAAATCAAACAAGGCACGGGAAAGAAAACTACAAGACCTACCATAGAAGGTAAATTCAAAGAAAGTGGAAAGAAAGGACTAAACATAAATCATAAGAAAACTGAATGCATGGTCATCAGTAAAAAGAGGAGCTCAAAATGCCAACTACAGGTCGATACTAAAATCAAACAAGGCACGAAAAGTAACTACAAGACCTACCAGAAGGTAACTAAAGAAAGTGGAAAGAAAGGACTAAACACAACTAAAGAAAACTGAACGCATGGTCATCAGTAAAAAGAGGAGCTCAAAAATGCCAACTACAGGTCGGGGATACTAAAATCAAACAAGGCAGCTTGGAAAGAAAAACTACAAGACCTACCAGAAGGAAAATTTAAAGAAAGCGGGAAAGGACTGGGAAAGATAAACTACAAGAAAACTGAATGCATGGTCATCAGTAAAAAGAGGAGCTCAAAATGCCAACTACAGGCTGGGGATACTAAAATCAAACAAGGCACGGAAAGAAAATCACAAGACCTACCAGAAGGTAACTAAAAGGAAATGGAAAGAAAGGACAAATATAAACTACAAGAAAACTGAATACATGGTCATCAGTAAAAGAGAGCTCAAAAAGCAATTCACAGGTCGGGGATACTAAAATCAAACAAGGCACGGAAAGAAAACTACAAGACCTACCATAGAAGGTAAGAACAAAGCGAAAAGAAAGGACTAAACATAAACTACAAGAAAACGAATGCATGGTCACTGGTAACGAGAGTGAGCTCAAAATGCCAACCACAGGTCGGGGATACTAAAATCAAACAAGGCACGAAAAGAAAACTACAAGACCTACCGTAGAAGTGAAATTGCTAAATAGCGAAAAGAAAGGACTAAACATAAACTTCAAGAAAACTGAATACATGGTCATCAGTAAAAGATGAGCCAAAAATGACAACTAATAGTTGGGGATACTAAAATCAAACAAGGCACGGAAAGAAAACTACAAGACCTACCATAGAAGGTAACTAAAAGAAAGCGGAAAGAAAGGACTAAACATATACTACAAGAAAACTGAATGCATGGTCATCAGTAACGAGAGGAGGCCCAAATGTCAACTACAGGTCGGGGATACTAAAATCAAACAAGGCACGGAAAGAAAAACTACAAGAACTACCATAGAAGGTAACTAAAAAAAGCGGAAGAAAGGACTAATCATAACCTACAAGAAACTGAATAGCGCATGGTCATCAGTAAAAAGAGGAGCCCAAAAATTACAACTACAGGTTGTGATACTAAATCAAACAAGGCACGGAAAGAAATTATGAAGACCTACCATAGAAGGTAACGAAGAAATCGAAAAGTAAGGACTAAACATAAACTACAAGAAAACTGAATGCATGGTCATCAGTAAAAAGAGGAGCTCAAAATGCCAACTACATAATGGGGATACTAAAATCAAACAAGGTACTTGAAAGAAACTACAAGACCCAACAAAGCAGAAGGTAAGTAAATAAAGCGAAAAGAAAGGACTAAACATAAACTACAAGAAAACTGAATGCATGTCATCAGTAACGAGAGAGGAGCTCAAAATGCCAAATCTACAGAAGTCGGGGATACTAAAATCAAACAAGGCACGGAAAGAAAAACTACAAAGAACTACCGTAGAAGGCATTCAAAAAAAGCGGAAAGAAAGGACTAACTAACTACAAGAAAACTGAATACAAGGTCATCAGTAAAAAGAGGAGCCCAAAATGACAACTACAGTTTGGGGATACTAAAATCAAACAAGGCAATGGAAAGAAATCCACAAGACCTACCAGAAGGTAACTAAAGAAAGTGAAAGAAATGACTAAACATAACCACAAGAAAACTGAATGCATGTCATCAGTGAAAAGAGGAGCCCAAATGCCAACTACAAATCGAAGAATTAAAATCAAACAAGGCACGGAAAGAAAAACTACAAGAAGACCTCATAGAAAGTAAGTAAATAAAGCTAAAAAAAGGACTAAACATAACCACAAGAAAACCGAATTTGTCATCAGTAAAAAGAGGAGCTCAAAATGCCGTTCCAGCGTCGGGGGATACTAACCAAACAAGGCACGGAAAGAAACTACAAGACCTACCATAGAAGGTAACTAAAGAAAGCGGAAAAGAAAGGACTAAACATAAACTACAAGAAAACTGAATGCATGGTCATATCATGGAAAAGAGGAGCTCTAAATGCCAACTACAGGTAGGGGATACTAAAATCAAACAAGGCACGGAAAGAAAATTACAAGACCTACCATAGAAGGTAAGTAAATAAAGCGAAAAGAAAGGACTAAACATAAACTACAAGAAAACTGAATGCATGGTCATCAGTAAAAAGAGGAGCTCAAAATGCCAACTACAGGTCGGGGATACTAAAATCAAACAAGGCACGGAAAGAAAACTACAAGACCTACCATAGAAGGTAACTAAAGAAATCGAAAAGTAAGGACTAAACATAAACTACAAGAAAACTGAATGCATGGTCATCAGTAAAAAGAGGAGCTCAAAATGCCAACTACAGGTCGGGGATACTAAAATCAAACAAGGCACGGAAAGAAAACTACAAGACCTACCATAGAAGGTAAGTAAATAAAGCGAAAAGAAAGGACTAAACATAAACTACAAGAAAACTGAATGCATGGTCATCAGTAACGAGAGGAGCTCAAAATGCCAACTACAGGTCGGGGATACTAAAATCAAACAAGGCACGGAAAGAAAACTACAAGAACTACCGTAGAAGGTATCTAAAAAAAGCGGAAAGAAAGGACTAATCATAAACTACAAGAAAACTGAATACATGGTCATCAGTAAAAAGAGGAGCCCAAAATGACAACTACAGTTTGGGGATACTAAAATCAAACAAGGCACGGAAAGAAAACTACAAGACCTACCATAGAAGGTAACCAAAGAAAGCGGAAAGAAAGGACTAAACATAGTTCACAAGAAACTGAATGCATGGTCATCATTAAAAAGAGGAGCTCTAAATGCCAACTACAGGTCGGGGATACTAAATTCAAACAAGGTACGAAAGAAAAACTACAAGACCTACCATAGAAGGTAACTAAAGAAAGCGGAAAGAAATGACTAAACATAAACTACAAGAAAACTGAATGCATGGTCATCAGTAAAAAGAGAGCTCAAAATGCCAACTACAACGGGATACTAAAATCAAACAAGGCACGGAAAGAAAATGGCAAGACCTACCATAGAAGGTATAACAAAAGCTAAAAAAAAGGACTAAACATAAACTACAAGAAAACTGAACGCATGGTCATCAGTAAAAAGAGGAGCTCAAAATGCCAACTACACAGTTGACACTAAAATCAAACAAGGCACGGAAAGAAAACTACAAGACCTACCATAGAAGGTAACTAAAGAAAGCGGAAAAGAAAGGACTAAACATAAACTACAAGAAAACTGAATGCATGGTCATCAGTAAAAAGAGGAGCTCAAAATGCCAACTACAGGTCGGGGATACTAAAATCAAACAAGGCACGGAAAGAAAAACTGAAGACCTACCATAGAAGGTAACTAAAGAAAGTGGAAAGAAAGGACTAAACATAAACTTTACAAGAAAACTGAATGCATGGTCATCAGTAAAAAGAGGAGCTAAAATGCCAACTACAGGTCGGGGATACTAAAATCAAACAAGGCACGGAAAGAAAACTACAAGACCTACCATAGAAGGTAACTAAAGAAAGCGGAAAGAGCGACTAAACATAAACTACAAGTAAAAAAACTGAACGCATGGTCATCAAAGTAAAAAAGAGGAGCTCAAAATGCCAACTACAGGTCGGGGATACTAAAATCAAACAAGGCACGGAAAGAAAACTACAAGACCTACCATAGAAGGTAACTAAAGAAAGCGGAAAGAAAGGACTAAACATAAACGGTACGAATGCATGGTCATCAGTAAAAAGAGGAGCTCAAAATGCCAACTACAGGTCGGGGATACTAAAATCAAACAAGGCACGGAAAGAAAACCAAGCAAGACCTACCATAGAAGGTAACTAAAGAAAGGAAAAGAAAGGGCTAGACTAAACATAAACTACAAGAAACTGACGCATGGTCATCAGTAAAAAGAGGAGCTCAAAATGCCAACTACAGGTCGGGGATACTAAAATCAAACAAGGCACGAAAGAAAACTACAAGACCTACCATAGAAGGTAACTAAAGAAAGCGGAAAGAAAGGACTAAACATAAACTACAAGAAAACTGAATGCATGGTCATCAGTAAAAAGAGGAGCTCAAAATGCCAACTACAGGTCGGGGATACTAAAATCAAACAAGGCACGGAAAGAAAACCACAAGACCTACCATAGAAGGTAACTAAAGAAAGCGGAAAGAAAGGCTAAATATAAACTACAAGAAAACTGAATACATGGTCAATTAAAAAGAGGAGCTCAAATGCCAACTACAGCTCGGGGATACTAAAATCAAACACGGCACGGAAAGAAAACTACAAGACCTACCATAGAAGGTAAGTAAATAAAGCGAAAAGAAAGGACTAAACATAAACTACAAGAAAACTGAATGCATGGTCATCAGTAACGAGAGGAGCTCAAAATGCCAACTACAGGTCGGGGATACTAAAATCAAACAAGGCACGGAAAGAAAACTACAAGACCTACCGTAGAAGGTAACTAAATAAAGCGAAAAGAAAGGACTAAACATAAACTTCAAGAAAACTGAATACATGGTCATCAGTAAAAAGATGAGCCCAAAATGACAACTACAGGTTGGGGATACTAAAATCAAACAAGGCACGGAAAGAAAACTACAAGACCTACCATAGAAGGTAACTAAAGAAAGCGGAAAGAAAGGACTAAACATAAACTACAAGAAAACTGAATGCATGGTCATCAGTAAAAAGAGGAGCTCAAAATGCCAACTACAGGTCGGGGATACTAAAATCAAACAAGGCACGGAAAGAAAACTACAAGAACTACCATAGAAGGTAACTAAAAAAAGCGGAAAGAAAGGACTAATCATAAACTACAAGAAAACTGAATACATGGTCATCAGTAAAAAGAGGAGCCCAAAATGACAACTACAGGTTGGGGATACTAAAATCAAACAAGGCACGGAAAGAAAACTACAAGACCTACCATAGAAGGTAACTAAAGAAAGCGGAAAGAAAGGACTAAACATAAACTACAAGAAAACTGAATGCATGGTCATCATTAAAAAGAGGAGCTCTAAATGCCAACTACAGGTCGGGGATACTAAATTCCAACAAGGCACGGAATGAAAACTATAAGACCTACCATAGAAGGTAACTAAAGAAAGCGAAAAGAAAGGACTAAACATAAACTACAAAAAAACTGAATGCATGGTCATCAGTAAAAAGAGGAGCTCAAAATGCCAACTACAAATCGGGGATACTAAAATCAAACAAGGCACGGAATGAAAACTACAAGACCTACCATAGAAGGTAAGTAAATAAAGCTAAAAGAAAGGACTAAACATAAACTACAAGAAAACTGAACGCATGGTCATCAGTAAAAAGAGGAGCTCAAAATGCCAACTACATGTCGGGGTTACTAAAATCAAACAATGCACGGAAAGAAAACTACAAGACCTACCATAGAAGGTAACTAAAGAAAGCGGAAAGAAAGGACTAATCATAAACTACAAGAAAACTGAATACATGGTCATCAGTAAAAAGAGGAGCCCAAAATGACAACTACAGGTTGGGGATACTAAAATCAAACAAGGCACGGAAAGAAAACTACAAGACCTACCATAGAAGGTAACTAAAGAAAGCGGAAAGAAAGGACTAAACATAAACTACAAGAAAACTGAATGCATGGTCATCATTAAAAGAGGAGCTCTAAATGCCAACTACAGGTCGGGGATACTAAATTCAAACAAGGCACGGAAAGAAAACTACAAGACCTACCATAGAAGGTAACTAAAGAAAGCGAAAAGAAAGGACTAAACATAAACTACAAGAAAACTGAATGCATGGTCATCAGTAAAAAGAGGAGCTCAAAATGCCAACTACAAATCGGGGATACTAAAATCAAACAAGGCACGGAATGAAAACTACAAGACCTACCATAGAAGGTAAGTAAATAAAGCTAAAAGAAAGGACTAAACATAAACTACAAGAAAACTGAACGCATGGTCATCAGTAAAAAGAGGAGCTCAAAATGCCAACTACATGTCGGGGTTACTAAAATCAAACAATGCAC
>JBBBDQ010012160.1:0-17098 GCA_037127315.1 Ascarosepion bandense
ACTCATATTTTGACGAGTAATCCTCGTCTGTCTCATATTTATCGAGTGACTTTCTCATTTGCCTTATATCTTGAGTATCTTCTAGTTTAACTTGTATTTTATCGATTAAACTTTCGCTTGCCTTATATTTTATTGAGTAATCCTCTCTCGTCTGTCTCATATTTTATCGAGTGACTTTCTCATTTGCCTTATATCTTGAGTATCTTCTAGTTTAACTTGTATTTTATCGATTAAACTTTTCCTTTTGCCTCATATTTTGTGAGTAATCCTCTCGTCTGTCTCATATTTTATCTGATGACTTTCTCATTTGCCTTATATCTTGAGTATCTTCTAGTTTAGCATTTTTTATCGATTAAACTTTTTCCTTTGCCTCATATTTTATTGAGTAATCCTCTCGTCTCACTGTTTTATCGAGTGACTTTCTCATTTGCCTTATATCTTGAGTATCTTCTAGTTTAACTTGCTTATTTTATCGATTAAACTTTTCCTTTGCCTCATATTTTATTGAGTAATCCTCTCGTCTGTCTCATATTTTATCGAGTGACTTTCTCATTTTGCCTTATATCTTGAGTATCTTCTAGTTTACTTGTATTTTATCGATTAAACTTTTTCTTTGCCTCATATTTTATTGAGTAATCCTCACTCATATTTTATCGAGTGACTTTCTCATTTGCCATATATATTTGACTATCTTCGTTTAACTTGTATTTTATCGATTAAACTTTTCCTTTGCCTCATGTCCACATTGAGTAATCCCTCTCGTCTGTCTCATATTTTATCGAGTGACTTTCTCATTTGCCTAATATCTTGAGTATCTTCTAGTTTAACTTGTATTTTATCGATTATTTTTCCTTTGCCTCATATTTTATTAGAGTAATCCTCTCATCTGTCTCATATTTTATCGAGTGACTTTCTCATTTGCCTTATATCTTGAGTATCTTCTAGTTTAACCTTATTTATCGATTAAATTTTCGTTTGCCTCATATTTTATTGAGTAATCCTCTCTGTCTCATATTTTATCGAGTGACTTTCTCATTTGCCTTATATCTTGAGTATCTTCTAGTTTAACTTGTATTTTATCGATTAAACTTTTCCCTTTGCCTCATATTTTATTGAGTAATCCTCTCGTCTATTCTCATATTTTATCGAGTGACTTTCTCATTTGCCTTATATCTTGAGTATCTTCTAGTTTAACTTGTATTTTATCGGTCGCTTTTCCTTTGCCTCATATTTTATTGAGTAATCCTCTCGTCTGTCTCGCATATTTTATCGAGTGACTTTCTCATTTGCCTTATATCTTGAGTATCTTCTAGTTTAACTTGTATTTTATCGATTAAACTTTTCGTTTGCCTCATATTTTATTGAGTAATCCTCTCCTCTGTCTCATATTTTATCGAGTGACTTTCTCATTTGCCTTATATCTTGCTGAGTATCTTCTAGTTTTAACTTGTATTTTATCGATTAAACTTTTCCTTGCCTCATATTTTATTGAGTAATCCTCTCGTCTGTCTCATATTTTATCGAGTGACTTTCTCATTTGCCTTATATCTTGAGTATCTTCTAGTTTAACTTGTATTTTATCGATTAAACTTTCGTTTGCATATATTTTATTGAGTAATCCTCTCGTCTGTCTCATATTTTATCGAGTGACTTTCTCATTTGCCTTATATCTTGAGTATCTTCTAGTTTAACGCCTTTATCGATTAAACTTTTCCTTTTGCCCCTCATATTTATTGAGTAATCCTCTCCTCTGTCTCATATTTTATCGAGTGACTTTCTCATTTGCCTTATATCTTGAGTATCTTCTAGTTTAACTTGTATTTTATCGATTAAACTTTTCCTTTGCCTCATATTTTATTGGTAATCCTCTCCTCTGTCTGTATTTTATCGAGTGACTTTCTCATTTGCCTTATATCTTGAGTATCTTCTAGTTTAACTTGTATTTTATCGATCTAAACTTTTCCTTTGCCCACTCATATTTTATTGAGTAATCCTCGTCTGTCTCATATTTTATCGAGTGACTTTCTCATTTGCCTTATATCTTGAGTATGCTTCTAGTTTAACCTTATTTTATCGATTAAACTTTTCCTTTGCCTCATATTTTATTGGTAATCCTCTCGTCTGTCTCATATTTTATCGGAAGTGACTTTCTCATTTGCCTTATATCTTGAGTATCTTCTAGTTTAACTCGTATTTTATCGATTAAACTTTTCTTCCGCCTCATATTTTATTGAGTAATACTATAAATGTGTCTCATATTTTATCGAGTGAGCGCTTTCTCCATTTGCCTTATATCTTGAGTATCTTCTAGTTTAACTTGTATTTTATCGATTAAACTTTTTCCTTTGCCTCCATATTTTATTGAGTAATCCTCTCGTCTGTCTCATATTTTATCGAGCTTTCTCGTTGCCTTATATCTTGATATCTTCTAGTTTAACTTGTATTTTATCGATTAAACTTTTTCCTTTTTTATATATATTTTATTGAGTAATCCTCTCGTCTGTCTCATATTTTATCGAGTGACTTTTTCTACTCATTTGCCTTATATCTTGAGTATCTTCTAGTTTAACTTGTATTTTATCGATTAAGCTTTTCCTTTGCCTCATATTTTATTGAGTAATCCTCTCGTCTGTCTCATATTTTATCGAGTGACTTTCTCATTTGCCTTATATCTTGAGTATCTTCTAGTTTAACTTGTATTTATCGATTAAACTTTTCCTTTGCCTCATATTTTATTGAGTAATCCTCTCGTCTGTCTCTCATATTTTATCGAGTGACTTTCTCATTTTGCCTTATATCTTGAGTATCTTCTAGTTTAACTTGTATTTTATCGATTAAACTTTTCCTTTGCCACTCATATTTTATTGAGTAATCCTCTCCGTCTGTCTCATATTTTATCGAGTGACTTTCTCATTTGCCTTATATCTTGAGTATCTTCATTTAACATGTTATCGATTAAACGCTACCTTTGCCTCATATTTTATTGAGCAATCCTCTCGTCTGTCTCATATTTTATCGAGTGACTTTCTCATTTGCCTTATATCTTGAGTATCTTCTAGTTTAACTTGTATTTTATCGATTA
Source organism: Ascarosepion bandense (assembly GCA_037127315.1). NCBI lineage: Eukaryota > Metazoa > Mollusca > Cephalopoda > Sepiida > Sepiidae > Ascarosepion > Ascarosepion bandense. The sequence goes on from JBBBDQ010012160.1 coordinate 3,083, forward strand.
AACTTTTCCTTTGCCTCATATTTTATTGAGTAATCCTCTCGTCTCTCATATTTTATCGAGTGACTTTCTCATTTGCCTTATATCTTGAGTATCTTCTAGTTTAACTTGCTTATTTTATCGATTAAACTTTTCCTTTGCCTCATATTTTTATTTGAGTAATACACTCTCGTCTGTCTCATATTTTATCGAGTGACTTTCTCATTTGCCTTATATCTTGAGTATCTTCTAGATTCAACTTGTATTTTATCGTTAAACTTTTCCTTTCACTCATATTTTGTAGATAATCCTCTCGTCTGTCTCATATTTTTATCGAGTGACTTTCTCATTTGCCTTATATCTTATCTTCTAGTTTAACTTGTATTTTATCGATTAAACTTTTCCTTTTTGCCTCATATTTTATTGAGTAATCCTCTCGTCTGTCTCATATTTTATCAGTGACTTTCTCATTTGCCTTATATCTTGAGTATCTTCTAGTTTAACTTGTATTTTATCGATTAAACTTTTCCTTTGCCTCATATTTATTGAGTAATCCTCTGTCTGTCTCATATTTTATCGAGTGACTTTCTCATTTTGCCTTATATCTTTGAGTATCTTCTAGTTTTAACTTGTATTTTATCGATTAAACTTTTCCTTTGCCTCATATTTTGTTAACGTGTCCTCTCGTCTCTCTCATATTTTATCAAGTGACTTTCTCATTTGCCTTATATCTTGGTATCTTCTAGTTTTAACCTTATTTTATCGGTCCAACTTTTCCTTTGCCTCATATTTGTGTAATCCTCTCGTCTGTCTCATATTTTATCGAGTGACTTTCTCATTTGCCTTATATCTTGAAGTATCTTCTAGTTTAACTTGTATTTTATCGATTAAACTTTTCCTTTGCCTCATATTCAATGAGTAATCCTCTCGTCTGTCTCACTTATTTTATCGAGTGACTTTCTCATTTTGCCTTATATCTTGAGCATCTTCTAGTTTAATTTGTATTTTATCAAGTTAAACTTTTCCTTTGCCTCATATTTTATTGAGTAATCCTCTCGTCGCTCATATTTTGCTCGAGTGACTTTCTCATTTGCCTTATATCTTGAGTATCTTCTAGTTTAACTTGTATTTTATCGATTAAACTTTCCTTTGCCTCATATTTTATTGGTATTCCTCTCGTCTGTCTCATATTTTATCGAGTGACTTTCTCATTTGCCGCTTATATCTTAGTATCTTCTAGTTTAACTTGTATTTTATCGATTAAACTTTTCCTTTGCCCCATATTTTATTGAGTAATCCTCTCATCTGTCTCATATTTTTATCCAGTGACTTTCTCATTTGCCTTATATCTTGAGTATCTTCTAGTTTTGCTTGTATTTTATCATTAAACTTTTCCTTTGCCTCATATTTTATTGAGTAATCCTCTCGTCTGTCTCATATTTTATCAGTGACTTTCTCATTTGCCTTATATCTTGAGTATCTTCTAGTTTAACTTGTATTTTATCGATTAAACTTTTCCTTTGCCTCATATTTTATTGAGCATCCTCTCGTCTGTCTCATACTTTATCAGTGACTTTCTCATTGCCCTGTCTTGAGTATCTTCTAGTTTAACTTATTTAATAATTCGCTTTCCTTTGCCTCATATTTTATTGAGTAATCCTCTCGTCTGTCTCATATTTTATCTGTTGTTTTCTCTATTTGCCTATCTTGGTATCTTCTAGTTTAACTTGTATTTTATCGATTAAACTTTTCCTTTGCCTCATATTTTATTGAGTAATCCTCTCGTCTGTCTCATATTTTATCGAGTGACTTTCTCATTTGCCTTATATCTTGAGTATCTTCTAGTTTAACTTGTATTTTATCGATTAAACTTTTCCTTTGCCTCATATTTTTATTATGATAATCCTCTCGTCTGTCTCATATTTTATCGAGTGACTTTCTCATTTGCCTTATATCTTGAGTATCTTCTAGTTTAACTTGTATTTTATCGATTAAACTTTTCCTTTGCCATCCTATTTTATTGAGTAATCCTCTCGTCTGTCTCATATTTTATCGAGTGACTTTCTCATTTGCCTTATATCTTGAGTATCTTCTAGTTTAGCAACATTTTATCGATTAAACTTTTCCTTTGCCTCATATTTTATTGAGTAATCCTCGTCTGTCTCATATTTTATCAGTGTCTTTCTCATTTGCCTTATATCTTGAGTATCTTCTAGTTTAACTTGTATTTTATCGGTCAACTTTTCCTTTGCCTCATATTTTATTGAGTAATCCTCTCGTCTGTCTAATATTTTATCGGTAGACTTTCTCATTTGCCTTATATCTTAGTATCTTCAAGTTTAACTTGTATTTTATCGATTAAGCACTGTTTGCTCACTGTTTATTACTTAGTAATCCTCTCATCTGTCTCTATATTTATCAGTATTTTCTCCTTTTATATCTTGAGTATCTTCTAGTTGCTTGCTGTTTTATCATTGGGTAAACTTTTCTTTGCCTCATGTTTACAATGAGTAATCTCGTCTGTCTCATCTTTATCGAGTGACATCATTTGCATTATATCTTGGTATCTTCTAGTTTAACTTGTATTTTATCAGACCAACTTTTCCTTTGCCTCATATTTTATTAGGTAATCCTCTCCTCTATCTGTATTACATCGAGTGACTTTCTCATTTGCCTTATATCTTGAGTATCTTCTAGTTTAACTTGTATTTTATCGATTAAACTTTTCCCCTTTTTTCCTCACTTTATTGAGTAATCCTCTCGTCTCTCATATTTTATCGAGTGACTTTCTCCATTTGCCTTATATCTTGAGTATCTTCTAATTTAACTTGTATTTTATCGATTAAACTTTTCCTTTGCCCTCCTTATTTTATTGAGTAATCCTCTCGTCTGTCTCATATTTTATCGGTAAAACTTTCTCATTTGCTATATCTTGAGTATCTTCTAGTTTAACTTGTATTTTATCGATTAAACTTTTCCTTTTGCCTCATATTTTATTGAAGTAATCCTCGTCTGTCTCATATTTTATCGAGTGACTTTCTCATTTGCCTTATATCTTGAGTGTCTTCTAGTTGTTGTATTTTATCGTTAAACTTTTCCTTTACCCTCATATTTTATTGAGTAATCCTCTCGTCTCTCTCATATTTTATCAGGTGACTTTCGTACTTTGCCTTATGTCTTGAGTATCTTCTAGTTGCTTATGTTTATCGATTAAACTTTTCCTTTGCCTCATGGCTGTTAGTGTCCTCGTCCTCTGTAAACATCGAGTGACTTTCTCATTTGCCTTATATCTTGAGTATCTTCACGTTGCTTATGTTTATGGTCCAAACTTTTCCTTTGCCTCATATTTTATTATGAGTAATCCTCTCAATCTGTCTCATATTTTTATCAGTGACTTTCTCATTTTTACTTATATCTTGAGCATCTTCTGATTTATTTGTATTTTATCGATTAAACTTTTCCCTTTGCCTCCATATTTTATTGAGTAATCTCTCGTCAACTCATATTTTATCAGGTGACTTTCTCATTTGCCTTATATCTTGATATCTTCTAGTTTTAACTTGTATTTTATCGATTCAAACTTTTCCTTTACCTCATATTTTATTATGAGTAATCCTCGTCTGTCCTCGCATATTTTATCGAGTGACTTTCTCATTTGCCTTATATCTTGGTATCTTCTAGTTCGCTTGTGGCTGCTCCGTTAAAGCTTTTCCTTTGCCTCCTGCTTCTGTTAGTATCCTCTCATCACTCTATAATATTTTATCAAATGACTTTTTTCTCATTTGCCTTATATCTTGAGTATCTTCTGGTTGCGCTTGTATTCAGTTAAACTTTTCCTTTGCCTCATATTTTATTGAGTAATCCTCTCGTCATCTCATATTTTATCGAGTGTCTTTCTCATTTGCCTTATATCAAATTATCTTTTAATTTAACTTGTATTTTATCAGTTAAAGCTTTCCTTTTTATTTTGTTAAGGTATTATCTCATCTGTCTGTCTTTATCGAAGTGACCTGCTGTTTGCCTTATCGTATCTTCTAGTTTTAACTTGTATTTTATCGATTAAACTTTTCGTTTGCCTTATTTTATTGAGTAATCCTCCTACGTCTGTCTCATATTTTATCAGGCGGCTCTCATTTGCCTTATATCTTGAGTATCTTCTAGTTTAACTTGCTGTTTTTATCGATTAAACTTTCGCGCACTCATATTTTATTGAAGTAATCCTCTCGTCTGTCTCATATTTTGTAAGGTAGCTTTCTCATTTGCCTTATATCTTGATATCTTCTAGTTTAACTTGTATTTTATCGATTAAACTTTTCCTTTGCCTCATATTTTATTGAGAGTAATCCTCTCCTCTGTCTCCTTATTTTATCGAGTGACTTTCTCATTTGCCTTATATCTTGAGTATCTTCTAGTTGCGCATTTATCGATTAAGCTTTTCCTTTGCCTCCATATTTTTATTGAAGTAATCCTCTCTAATCTCTCTCACTTTATCAGTGAAAACTTTTCTGTTTACTTCTCTTGGTATCTTCTAGTTTAACTTGTATTTTATCGATTAAACTTTTTCTTTATCCTCTTTATTAGAGTAATCTCGTCTGTCTCATATTTTATCGAGTGACTTTCTCATTTTTATATCTTGAGTATCTTCTAGTTTAACATATTTTATCGATTAAACTTTTTCTGCTTTGTCTCATTGTTGAGTATCCTCTCATCTGTCTCATATTTTATCGAGTGACTTTCTCATTTGCCTTATATCTTTGAGTGTCTTCTAGTTTAATTTAACATTTTATCGATTAAACTTTTCCTTTGCACCTCATATTTTATTGAGTAATCCTCTCGTCTCTCTCATATTTTATCGAGTGACTTCCTCATTTGCATATATCTTGATATCTTCTAGTTTAACGTAGCTTTATCGATTAAACTTTTCCTTTGCCTCTATATTTTATTGAGTAATCCTCTCGTCTGTCTCATATTTTATCGAGTGACTTTCTCATTTGCCTTATATCTTGAGTATCTTCAACAATTTGTATTTTATCGATTAAACTTTCCTTTGCTCTCATATTTTATTGAGTAATCCTCCTGTCTGTCTCACATTTTATCGAGTGACTTTCTCATTTGCCTTATATTCTGAGTATCTTCTAGTTTAACTTGTATTTTATCGATTAAACTTTTCCTTTGCCTCATATTTTATTGAGTAATCCTCCTCGTCTGTCTCATATTTTATCGAGTGACTTTCTCATTTGCCTTATATCTTGAGTATCTTCTAGTTTAACTTGTATTTTATCGATTAAACTTTTCCTTTGCTCCTTATATTTTATTGAGTAATCCTCTCGTCTGTCTCATATTTTATCGAGTGTCTTTCTCATTTGCCTTATATCTTGAGTATCTTCTAGTTTAACTTGTATTTTATCGATTAAACTTTTCCTTTGCCTCATATTTTATTGAGTAATCCTCTCCGTCTGTCTAATATTTTATCGAGTGACTTCCTTGTTTGCCTTATATCTTGAGTATCTTCAGTTTTCCAACTTGCATTTTATCGATTAAACTTTCGTTTGCCTTATATTTTATTGAGTAATCCTCTGTCTGTCTCATATTTTATCGAGTGACTTTCTCATTTGCCTTATATCTTGAGTATCTTCTAGTTTAACTTGTATTTTATCGATTAAACTTTTCCTTTGCCTCATATTTTATTGAGTAATCCTCTCGTCTGTCTCATATTTTATCGAGTGACTTTCTCATTTGCCTTATATCTTGAGTATCTTCTAGTTTAGAATTTGTATTTTATCGATTAAACTTTTCCTTTGCCTCATATTTTATTGAGTAATCCTCTCCTCTGTCTCATATTTTATCGAGTGACTTTCCCATTTGCCTTATATCTTGAGTATCTTCTAGTTTAACTTGTATTTTATCGATTAAACTTTTCCTTTGCCTCATATTTTATTGAGTAATCCTCTTGCCTCTTCCATATTTTATCGAGTGACTTTCTCATTTGCCTTATATCTTGAGTATCTTCTAGTTTAACTTGTATTTTATCGATTAAACTTTTCCTTTGCTTCATATTTTATTGAGTAATCCTCTCGTCTGTCTCATTTTATCGAGTGACTTTCTCATTTGCCTTATATCTTGAGTATCTTCTAGTTTAACTTGTATTTTATCGATTAAACTTTTCCTTTGCCTCATATTTTATTGAGTAATCCTCTCGTCTGTCTCATATTTTATCGAGTGACTTTCTCATTTGCCTTATATCTTGAGTGTCTTCTAGTTTAATTTGTATTTTATCGATTAAACTTTTCCTTTGCCTCATATTTTATTGAGTAACTCTCCTGTCTGTCTCATATTTTATCGAGTGACTTTCTCATTTGCCTTGTATCTTGAGTATCTTCTAGTTTAACTTGTATTTTATCGATTAAACCTTTCCTTTGCCTCATATTTTATTGAGTAATCCTCTCCTCTGTCTCATATATTTTTTATCGAGTGACTTTCTCATTTGCCTTATATCTTGAGTATCTTCTAGTTTAACTTGTATTTTATCGATTAAACTTTTTCCTTTGCCTCATATTTTATTGAGTAATCCTCTCGTCTGTCTCATATTTTATCGAGTGACTTTCTCATTTGCCTTATATCTTGAGTATCTTCTAGTTTAACTTGTATTTTATCGATTAAACTTTTCCTTTGCCTCATATTTTATTGAGTAATCCTCTCGTCTGTCTCATATTTTATCCAGTGACTTTTCATTTGCCTTATATCTTGAGTATCTTCTAGTTTAACTTGTATTTTATCGATTAAACTTTTCCTTTGCCTCATATTTTATTGAGGCAATCCTCTCGTCTGTCTCATATTTTATCGAGTGACTTTTCATTTGCCTTATATCTTGAGTATCTTCTAGTTTAACTTGTATTTTATCGATTAAACTTTTCCTTTGCCTCATATTTTATTGAGTAATCCTCTCGTCTGTCTCATATTTTATCGAGTGACTTTCTTACTTGGCCTTATATCTTGAGTATCTTCTAGTTTAACTTGTATTTTATCGATTAAACTTTTTTCTTGCCTCATATTTTATTGAGTAATCCTCTCGTCTGTCTCATATTTTATCTAGTGACTTTCTCATTTGCCTTATATCTTGATATCTTCTAGTTTAACTTGTATTTTATCGATTAAACTTTTCCTTTGCTTCATATTTTATTGAGTAATCCTCTCGTCTGTCTCATATTTTATCGAGTGACTTTCTCATTTGCCTTATATCTTGAGTATCTTCTAGTTTAACTTGTATTTTATCGATTAAACTTTTCCTTTGCCTCATATTTTATTGAGTAATCCTCTCGTCTGTCTCATATTTTATCGAGTGATCATTTGCCTTATATCTTGAGTATCTTCTAGTTTAACTTGTATTTTATCGATTAAACTTTCCTTTGCCTCATATTTTATTGAGTAATCCTCCTCGTCTGTCTCATATTTTATCGAGTGACTTTCTCATTTGCTCTTATATCTTGAGTATCTTCTAGTTTAACTTGTATTTTATCGATTAAACTCTTTTCCTTTGCCTCATATTTTATTGAGTAATCCTCTCGTCTGTCTCATATTTTATCGAGTGTCTCTTTCCTATTTGCCTTATATCTTGAGTATCTTCTAGTTTAACTTGTATTTTATCGATTAAACTTTTCCTTTGCCTCATATTTTATTGAGTAATCCTCTCGTCTGTCTAATATTTTATCGTGATGACTTTCTCATTTGCCTTATATCTTGAGTATCTTCTAGTTTAACTTGTATTTTATCGATTAAATCCTTTTGTTTGCCTTATATTTTATTGAGTAATCCTCTCGTCTGTCTCATATTTTATCGAGTGACTTTCTCATTTGCCTTATATCTTGAGTATCTTCTAGTTTAACTTGTATTTTATCGATTAAACTTTTCCTTTGCCTCATATTTTATTGAGTAATCCTCTCGTCTGTCTCATATTTTATCGAGTGACTTTCTCATTTGCCTTATATCTTGAGTATCTTCTAGTTTAACTTGTATTTTATCGATTAAACTTTTCCTTTGCCTCATATTTTATTGAGTAATCCTCTCCTCTGTCTCATATTTTATCGAGTGACTTTCTCATTTGCCTTATATCTTGAGTATCTTCTAGTTTAACTTGTATTTTATCGATTAAACTTTTCCTTTGCCTCATATTTTATTGAGTAATCCTCTCGTCTGTCTCATATTTTATCGAGTGACTTTCCATTTGCCTTATATCTTGAGTATCTTCTAGTTTAACTTGTATTTTATCGATTAAACTTTTCCTTGCCTCATATTTTATTGAGTAATCCTCTGTCTGTCTCATATTTTATCGAGTGACTTTCCTCTTCATTCATGCCTAATATCCTGAGTATCTTCTAGTTTAACTTGTATTTTATCGATTAAACTTTTCAGTTTGCCTTATATTTTATTGAGTAATCCTCTCGTCTGTCTCATATTTTATCGAGTGACTTTCTCATTTGCCTTATATCTTGAGTATCTCTAGTTTAACTTGTATTTTATCGATTAAACTTTTCCTTTGCCTCATATTTTATTGAGTAATCCTCTCGTCTGTCTCATATTTTATCGAGTGACTTTCTCATTTGCCTTATATCTTTGAGAAAGTATCTTCTAGTTTAACTTGTATTTTATCGATTAAACTTTCTCGTCTCTCTATTTTATTGAGGCAACTTCTCGTCTGTCTCATATTTTATCGAGTGACTTCCTTTCATTTGCCTTATATCTTGAGTATCTTCTAGTTTAACTTGTATTTTATCGATTAAACTTTTCCTTTGCCTCATATTTTATTGAGTAATCCCCTGTCTGTCTCATATTTTATCGAGTGACTTTCTCATTTGCCTTATATCTTATATCTTCTAGTTTAACTTGTATTTTATCGATTAAACTTTTTCCTTTTGCTTCATATTTTATTGAGTAATCCTCTGTCTGTCTCTTCATATTTTATCGGAGTACCTTTCTATTTGCCTTATATCTTGAGTATCTTCTAGTTTAACTTGTATTTTATCGATTAAACTTTTCCTTTGCCTCATATTTTATTGAGTAATCCTCTCGTCTGTCTCATATTTTATCGAGTGACTTTCTTCTATTTGCCTTATATCTTGAGTACTTTCTAGTTTAACTTGTATTTTATCGATTAAACTTTTCCTTTGCCTCATATTTTATTGAGTAATCCTCCTCGTCTGTCTCATATTTATCGAGTGACTTTCTCATTTGCCTTATATCTTGAGTATCTTTCTAGTTTAACTTGTATTTTATCGATTAAACTTTTCCTTTGCCTCATATTTTATTGAGTAATCTCCTCGTCTGTCTTATATTTTATCGAGTGTCTTTTCTATTTGCCTTATATCTTGAGCATCTTCAGTTTAATCCTGTATTTTATCGATCAAACTTTTCCTTTGCTCCTCATATTTCCATTATAATCCTCTCGTCTGTCTAATATTTAATTGAGTGACTTTCTCATTTGCCTTATATCTTGAGTATCTTCTAGTTTAACTTGTATTTTATCGATTAAACTTTTCGTTTGCTTTATATTTTATTGAGTAATCCTCTCGTCTGTCTCATATTTTATCGAGTGACTTTCTCATTTGCCTTATATCTTATATCTTCTAGTTTAACTTGTATTTTATCGATTAAACTTTTCCTTTGCCTCATATTTTATTGAGTAATCCTCTCGTCTGTCTCATATTTTATCGAGTGACTTTTCATTTGCCTTTATATCTTGAGTATCTTCTAGTTTAACTTGTATTTTATCGATTAAACTTTCCTTTTCCTTTGCCTCATATTTTATTGAGTAATCCTCTCCCTCTGTCTCATATTTTATCGAGTGACTTTCTCATTTGCCTTATATCTTGAGTATCTTCTAGTTTAACTTGTATTTTATCGATTAAACTTTTCCTTTGCCTCATATTTTATTGAGTAATCCTCTCTTCGTCTGTCTCATATTTTATCGAGTGACTTTCTCATTTGCCTTATATCTTGAGTATCTTCTAGTTTAACTTGTATTTTATCGATTAAACTTTCCTTTGCCTCATATTTTATTGAGTAATCCTCTCGTCTGTCTCATATTTTATCGAGTGACTTTCTCATTTGCCTTATATCCTGAGTATCTTCTAGTTTAACTTGTATTTTATCGATTAAACTTTCGGTTTGCCTTATATTTTATTGAGTAATCCTCTCCGTCTGTCTCATATTTTATCGAGTGACTTTCTCATTTGCCTTATATCTTGAGTATCTTCTAGTTTAACTTGTATTTTATCGATTAAACTTTTCCTTGCCTCATATTTTATTGAGTAATCCTTCGTCTGTCTCATATTTTATCGAGTGACTTTCTCATTTGCCTTATATCTTGAGTATCTTCTAGTTTAACTTGTATTTTATCGATTAAACTTTCTTTTCCTTTGCCTCATATTTTATTGAGTAATCCTCTTCGTCTGTCTCATATTTTATCGAGTGACTTTCTCATTTGCCTTATATCTTGAGTATCTTCTAGTTTAACTTGTATTTTATCGATTAAACTTTTCCTTTGCCTCATATTTTATTGAGTAATCCTCTCGTCTGTCTCATATTTTATCGAGTGACTTTCTCGTTTGCCTTATATCTTGAGTATCTTCTAGTTTAACTTGTATTTTATCGATTAAACTTTCCTTTGCCTCATATTTTATTGAGTAACCTCTCGTCTGTCTCATATTTTATCGAGTGACTTTCTCATTTGCCTTATATCTTGAGTATCTTCTAGTTTAACTCGTATTTTATCGATTAAACTTTTCGTTTGCCTTATATTTTTATTGAGTAATCCTCTCGGCTGTCTCATATTTTATCGAGTGACTTTCTCATTTGCCTTATATCTTGAGTATCTTCTAGTTTAACTTGTATTTTATCGATTAAACTTTTCCTTTGCCTTATATTTTATTGAGTAATCCTCTCGGCTGTCTCATATTTTATCGAGTGACTTTCTATTTGCTTTATATCTTGAGTATCTTCTAGTTTAACTTGTATTTTATCGATTAAATCTTTTCTATTTGCCTTATATTTTATTGGAGTAATCCTCTCGTCTGTCTCATATTTTATCGAGTGACTTTCTCATTTGCCTTATATCTTGAGTATCTTCTAGTTTAACTTGTATTTTATCGATTAAACTTTTCGGTTTGCCTTATATTTTATTGAGTAATCCTCTCGTCTGTCTCATATTTTATCGAGTGACTTTCTCATTTGCCTTATATCTTGAGTATCTTCTAGTTTAACTTGTATTTTATCGATTAAACTTTTCGTTTGCCTTATATTTTATTGAGTAATCCTCTCGTCTGTCTCATATTTTATCGAGTGACTTTCTCATTTGCCTTATATCTTGAGTGTCTTCTAGTTTAACTTGTATTTTATCGATTAAACTTTTCCTTTGCCTCATATTTTATTGAGTAATTCTCTCGTCTGTCTCATATTTTATCGAGTGACTTTCTCATTTGCCTTATATCTTGAGTATCTTCTAGTTTAACTTGTATTTTATCGATTAAACTTTTCGTTTGCCTTTATATTTTATTGAGTAATCCTCTCGTCTGTCTCATATTTTATCGAGTGACTTTCTCATTTGCCTTATATCTTGAGTATCTTCTAGTTTAACTTGTATTTTATCGATTAAACTTTTCGTTTGCCTTATATTTTATTGAGTAATCCTCTCCTCTGTCTTCCATATTTTTATCGAGTGACTTTCTCATTTGCCTTATATCTTGAGTATCTTCTAGTTTAACTTTACTTTATCGATTAAACTTTTCCTTGCCTCATATTTTATTGAGTAATCCTCTCGTCTGTCTCATATTTTATCGAGTGACTTTCTCATTTGCCTTATATCTTGAGTATCTTCTAGTTTAACTTGTATTTTATCGATTAAACTTTTCCTTTGCTCTATATTTTATTGAGTAATCCTCTCGTCTGTCTCATATTTTATCGAGTGACTTTCTCATTTGCCTTATATCTTGAGTATCTTCTAGTTTAACTTGTATTTTATCGATTAAACTTTTCCTTTGCCTCATATTTTATTGAGTAATCCTCTCGTCTGTCTCATATTTTATCGAGTGACTTTCTCATTTGCCTTATATCTTGAGTATCTTCTAGTTTAACTTGTATTTTATCGATTAAACTCTTCTTTGCCTCATTTTATTGAGTAATCCCCCCGTCTGTCTCATATTTTATCGGAGTGACTTTCTCATTTGCCTTATATCTTGAGTATCTTCTAGTTTAACTTGCATTTTATCGATTAAACTTTCCTTTGCCTCATATTTTATTGAGCAATCCTCTCGTCTGTCTCATATTTTATCGAGTGACTTTCTCATTTGCCTTATATCCTGAGTATCTTCTAGTTTAACTTGTATTTTATCGATTAAACTTTTCGGTTTGCCTTATATTTTATTGAGTAATCCTCTCGTCTGTCTCATATTTTATCGAGTGACTTTCTCATTTGCCTTATATCTTGAGTATCTTCTAGTTTAACTTGTATTTTTATCGATTAAACTTTTCCTTTGCCTTCATATTTTATTGAGTAATCCTCTCGTCTGTCTCATATTTTATCGAGTGACTTTCTCATTTGCCTTATATCTTGAGTATCTTCAGTTTAACTTGTATTTTATCGATTAAATTTTTCCTTTGCCTCATATTTTATTGAGTAATCCTCTCGTCTGTCTCATATTTTATCGAGTGACTTTCTCATTTGCCTTATATCTTGAGTATCTTCTAGTTTAACTTGTATTTTATCGATTAAACTTTTCCTTTGCCTCATATTTATTGAGGATCCTCTCGTCTGTCTCATATTTTATCGAGTGACTTTCTCATTTGCCTTATATCTTGAGTATCTTCTAGTTTAACTTGTATTTTATCGATTAAACTTTTCCTTTGCTCCTGATATTTTATTGAGTAATCCTCTCTGTCTGTCTCAGTATATTTTATATCGAGTGACTTTCTCATTTGCCTTATATCTTGAGTATCTTCTAGTTTAACCTGTATTTTATCGATTAAACTTTTCGTTTGCCTTATATTTTATTGAGTAATCCTCTCGGCTGTCTCATATTTTATCGAGTGACTTTCTCATTTGCCTTATATCTTGAGTATCTTCTAGTTTAACTTGTATTTTATCGATTAAACTTTTCCTTTGCCTTATATTTTATTGAGTAATCCTCTCGGCTGTCTCATATTTTATCGAGTGACTTTCTCATTTGCTTTATATCTTGAGTATCTTCTAGTTTAACTTGTATTTTATCGATTAAACTTTTTCGGTTTGCCTTATATTTTATTGAGCAATCCCTCTCGTCTGTCTCATATTTTATCGAGTGACTTTCTCATTTGCTCATCTTGAGTATCTTCAATAACTTGTATTTTATCGATTAAACTTTTTCGGTTTGCCTTATATTTTATTGAGTAATCCTCTCGTCTGTCTCATATTTTATCGAGTGACTTTTCTCATTTGCCTTATATCTTGAGTATCTTCTAGTTTAACTTGTATTTTATCGATTAAACTTTTCGTTTGCCTTATATTTTATTGAGTAATCCTCTGTCTGTCTCATATTTTATCGAGTGACTTTCTCATTTGCCTTATATCTCCTGAGTATCTCTAGTTTAACTTGTATTTTATCGATTAAACTTTTCCTTGCCTCATATTTTATTGAGTAACTCTCGTCTGTCTCATATTTTATCGAGTGACTTTCTCATTTGCCTTATATCTTGAGTATCTTCTAGTTTAATCCCATTTATCGATTAAACTTTTCGTTTGCCTTATATTTTATTGAGTAACTTCTCGTCTGTCTCATATTTTATCGAGTGACTTCTCATTTGCCTTATATCTTGAGTATCTTCTAGTTTAACTTGTATTTTATCGATTAAACTTTCGTTTGCCTTATATTTTATTGAGTAATCCTCTCGTCTGTCTCATATTTTATCGAGTGACTTTCTCATTTGCCTTATATCTTGAGTATCTTCTAGTTTAACTTGTATTTTATCGATTAAACTTTCCTTTGCCTCATATTTTATTGAGTAATCCTCTCC
>JBBBDQ010012177.1:0-26910 GCA_037127315.1 Ascarosepion bandense
TAATTATGTGTAATATACTGTGTAATCGACTGTATGATGTACTGTATCATCAATAATTATGTGTAATGTACTGTGTAATCGACTGTATAATGTACTGTGTCATCAATAATTATGTGTAATGTACTGTGTAATCGACTGTATGATGTACTGTATCATCAATAATTATGTGTAATGTACTGTGTAATCGACTGTATGATGTACTGTATCATCAATAATTATGTGTAATGTACTGTGTAATCGACTGTATAATGTACTGTGTCATCAATAATTATGTGTAATATACTGTGTAATCGACTGTATGATGTACTGTATCATCAATAATTATGTGTAATGTACTGTGTAATCGACTGTATAATGTACTGTGTCGTAATAATTATGTGTAATATACTGTAATCGACTGTATGATGTACTGTATCATCAATAATTATGTGTAATGTACTGTGTAATCGACTGTATGATGTACTGTATCATCAATAATTATGTGTAATGTACTGTGTAATCGACTGTATAATGTACTGTGTCATCAATAATTATGTGTAATATACTGTGTAATCGACTGTATAATGTACTGTATCATCAATAATTATGTGTAATGTACTGTGTAATCGACTGTATAATGTACTGTGTCATCAATAATTATGTGTAATATGTTGTAATCGACTGTATGATGTACTGTATCATCAATAATTATGAGTAATGTACTGTGTAATCGACTGTATGATGTACTGTATCATCAATAATTATGTGTAATGTACTGTGTAATCGACTGTATAATGTATTGTGCATCAATAATTATGTGTAATGTACTGTGTAATCGACTGTATGATGTACTGTATCATCAATAATTATGTGTAATGTACTGTGTAATCGACTGTATGATGTACTGTATCATCAATAATTATGTGTAATGTACTGTGTAATCGACTGTATGATGTACTGTATCATCAATAATTATGTGTAATGTACTGTGTAATCGACTGTATGATGTACTGTATCATCAATAATTATGTGTAATGTACTGTGTAATCGACTGTATAATGTACTGTGTCATCAATAATTATGTGTAATATACTGTGTAATCGACTGTATGATGTACTGTATCATCAATAATTATGTGTAATGTACTGTGTAATCGACTGTATAATGTACTGTGTCATCAATAATTATGTGTAATATACTGTGTAATCGACTGTATGATGTACTGTATCATCAATAATTATGTGTAATGTACTGTGTAATCGACTGTATAATGTACTGTGTCATCAATAATTATGTGTAATGTACTGTGTAATCGACTGTATGATGTACTGTATCATCAATAATTATGTGTAATGTACTGTGTAATCGACTGTATGATGTACTGTATCATCAATAATTATGTGTAATGTACTGTGTAATCGTGTATGATGTACTGTATCATCAATAATTATGTGTAATGTACTGTGTAATCGACTGTATAATGTACTGTATTAATAATAATTATGTGTAATATACTGTGTAATCGACTGTATGATGTACTGTATCATCAATAATTATGTGTAATGTACTGTGTAATCGACTGTATAATGTACTGTGTCATCAATAATTATGTGTAATATACTGTGTAATCGACTGTATGATGTACTGTATCATCAATAATTATGTGTAATGTACTGTGTAATCAACTGTATAATGTACTGTGTCATCAATAATTATGTGTAATGTACTTTGTGTAATCGACTGTATGATGTACTGTATCATCAATAATTATGTGTAATGTACTGTGTAATCGACTGTATGATGTACTGTATCATCAATAATTATGTGTAATGTACTGTGTAATCGACTGTATGATGTACTGTATCATCAATAATTATGTGTAATGTACTGTGTAATCGACTGTATAATGTACTGTGTCATCAATAATTATGTGTAATGTACTGTGTAATCGACTGTATGATGTACTGTATCATCAATAATTATGTGTAATGTACTGTGTAATCGACTGTATGATGTACTGTATCATCAATAATTATGTGTAATGTACTGTGTAATCGACTGTATAATGTACTGTGTCATCAATAATTATGTGTAATGTACTGTGTAATCGACTGTATGATGTACTGTATCATCAATAATTATGTGTAATGTACTGTGTAATCGACTGTATAATGTACTGTGTCATCAATAATTATGTGTAATGTACTGTGTAATCGACTGTATGATGTACTGTATCATCAATAATTATGTGTAATGTACTGTGTAATCGACTGTATAATGTACTGTGTCATCAATAATTATGTGTAATGTACTGTGTAATCGACTGTATGATGTACTGTATCATCAATAATTATGTGTAATGTACTGTGTAATCGACTGTATGATGTACTGTATCATCAATAATTATGTGTAATGTACTGTGTAATCGACTGTATGATGTACTGTATCATCAATAATTATGTGTAATGTACTGTGTAATCGACTGTATGATGTACTGTATCATCAATAATTATGTGTAATGTACTGTGTAATCGACTGTATAATGTACTGTGTCATCAATAATTATGTGTAATATACTGTGTAATCGACTGTATGATGTACTGTATCATCAATAATTATGTGTAATGTACTGTGTAATCGACTGTATAATGTACTGTGTCATCAATAATTATGTGTAATGTACTGTGTAATCGACTGTATGATGTACTGTATCATCAATAATTATGTGTAATGTACTGTGTAATCGACTGTATAATGTACTGTGTCATCAATAATTATGTGTAATGTACTGTGTAATCGACTGTATGATGTACTGTCATCAATAATTATGTGTAATGTACTGTGTAATCGACTGTATGATGTACTGTATCATCAATAATTATGTGTAATGTACTGTGTAATCGACTGTATGATGTACTGTATCATCAATAATTATGTGTAATGTACTGTGTAATCGACTGTATAATGTACTGTGTCATCAATAATTATGTGTAATGTACTGTGTAATCGACTGTATGATGTACTGTATCATCAATAATTATGTGTAATGTACTGTGTAATCGACTGTATGATGTACTGTATCATCAATAATTATGTGTAATGTACTGTGTAATTGACTGTATGATGTACTGTATCATCAATAATTATGTGTAATGTACTGTGTAATCGACTGTATAATGTACTGTATCATCAATAATTATGTGTAATGTACTGTGTAATCGACTGTATGATGTACTGTATCATCAATAATTATGTGTAATGTACTGTGTAATCGACTGTATGATGTACTGTATCATCAATAATTATGTGTAATGTACTGTGTAATCGACTGTATGATGTACTGTGTCATCAATAATTATGTGTAATGTACTGTGTAATCGACTGTATAATGTACTGTGTCATCAATAATTATGTGTAATGTACTGTGTAATCGACTGTATGATGTACTGTATCATCGTAATTATGTGTAATGTACTGTGTAATCGACTGTATGATGTACTGTATCATCAATAATTATGTGTAATGTACTGTGTAATCGACTGTATGATGTACTGTATCATCAATAATTATGTGTAATGTACTGTGTAATTGACTGTATGATGTACTGTATCATGTGATATGTGTAATGTACTGTGTAATCGAGCTGTATGATGTACTGTATCATCAATAATTATGTGTAATGTACTGTGTAATCGACTGTATGATGTACTGTATCATCAATAATTATGGTAATGTACTGTGTAATTGACTGTATGATGTACTGTATCATCAATAATTATGTGTAATGTACTGTGTAATTGACTGTATGATATACTGTATCATCAATAATTATGTGTAATGTACTGTGTAATCGACTGTATGATGTACTGTATCATCAATAATTATGTGTAATGTACTGTGTAATCGACTGTATGATGTACTGTATCATCAATAATTATGTGTAATGTACTGTGTAATCGACTGTATGATGTACTGTATCATCAATAATTATGTGTAATGTACTGTGTAATTGACTGTATGATGTACTGTATCATCAATAATTATGTGTAATGTACTGTGTAATCGACTGTATGATGTACTGTATCATCAATAATTATGTGTAATGTACTGTGTAATCGACTGTATGATGTACTGCTGTATCATCAATAATTATGTGTAATGTACTGTGTAATCGACTGTATGATGTACTGTATCATCAATAATTATGTGTAATGTACTGTGTAATCGACTGTATGATGTACTGTATCATCAATAATTATGTGTAATGTACTGTGTAATCGACTATGATGTACTGTATCATCAATAATTATGTGTAATGTACTGTGTAATCGACTGTATGATGTACTGTGTCATCAATAATTATGTGTAATGTACTGTGTAATCGACTGTATGATGTACTGTGTCATCAATAATTATGTGTAATGTACTGTGTAATCGACTGTATGATGTACTGTATCATCAATAATTATGTGTAATGTACTGTGTAATCGACTGTATGATGTACTGTATCATCAATAATTATGTGTAATGTACTGTGTAATCGACTGTATGATGTACTGTATCATCAATAATTATGTGTAATGTACTGTGTAATTGACTGTATGATGTACTGTATCATCAATAATTATGTGTAATGTACTGTGTAATCGACTGTATGATGTACTGTATCATCAATAATTATGTGTAATGTACTGTGTAATTGACTGTATGATGTACTGTATCATCAATAATTATGTGTAATGTACTGTGTAATCGACTGTATGATGTACTGTATCATCAATAATTATGTGTAATGTACTGTGTAATTGACTGTATGATGTACTGTATCATCAATAATTATGTGTAATGTACTGTGTAATCGACTGTATGATGTACTGTATCATCAATAATTATGTGTAATGTACTGTGTAATCGACTGTATGATGTACTGTATCATCAATAATTATGTGTAATGTACTGTGTAATCGACTGTATGATGTACTGTGTCATCAATAATTATGTGTAATGTACTGTGTAATCGACTGTATGATGTACTGTATCATCAATAATTATGTGTAATGTACTGTGTAATCGACTGTATGATGTACTGTATCATCAATAATTATGTGTAATGTACTGTGTAATCATTTGTATGATGTACTGTATCATCAATAATTATGTGTAATGTACTGTGTAATTGACTGTATGATGTACTGTATCATCAATAATTATGTGTAATATTACTGTGTAATCGACTGTATGATGTACTGTATCATCAATAATTATGTGTAATGTACTGTGTAATCGACTGTATGATGTACTGTATCATCAATAATTGTAATAATACTGTGTAATCGACTGTATAATGTACTGTATCATCAATAATTATGTGTAATGTACTGTGTAATCGACTGTATGATGTACTGTATCATCAATAATTATGTATAATGTACTGTGTAATCGAATGTAATAGCAATATAGTGTCATCAATAATTATGTGTAATGTACTGTGTAATCGACTGTATAATGTAGTGCCGTCATTAATTATGTGTAATGTACTGTGTAATCGACTGTAAAATGTAGTGTCATCAATAATTATGTGTAATGTACTGTGTAATCGACTGTATAATGTACTGTGTCATCAATATTCATAATGTAATAGCACTACCAATGTAATCGACTGTATGATGTACTGTGTCATCAATAATTATGTGTATGTACTGTGTAATCGACTGTATGATGTACTGTATCATCAATAATTATGTGTAATGTACTGTGTAATCGACTGTATGATGTACTGTGTCATCAATAATTATGTGTAATGTACTATTGTAATCGACTGTATGATGTACTGTATCATCAATAATTATGTGTAATGTTACTGTGTAATCGACTGTATGATGTACTGTCATCAATAATTGTAATTGTAATGTACTGTCTTAATCGACTGTATGATGTACTGTATCATCAATAATTATGTGTAATGTACTGTGTAATCGACTGTATGATGTACTGTATCATCAATATTATGTGTAATGTACTGTGTAATCGACTGTATGATGTACTGTGTCATCAATAATTATGTGTAATGTACTTTGTAATCGAATGTATAATGTAGTGTCATCAATAATTATGTGTAATGTACTTTGTAATCGACTGTATGATGTACTGTCTCATCCAATAATTATGTGTAATGTACTGTGTAATCGAATGTATAATGTAGTGTCATCAATAATTATGTGTAATGTACTTGTAATCGACTGTATGATGTACTGTCTCATCAATAATTATGTGTAATGTACTGTGTAATCGAATGTATAATGTAGTGTCATCAATAATTATGTGTAATGTACTTTGTAATCGACTGTATGATGTACTGTCTCATCAATAATTATGTGTAATGTACTGTGTAATCGAATGTATAATGTAGTGTCATCAATAATTATGTGTAATGTACTTTGTAATCGACTGTATGATGTACTGTCTCATCAATAATTATGTGTAATGTACTGTGTAATCGAATGTATAATGTAGTGTCATCAATAATTATGTGTAATGTACTTTGTAATCGACTGTATGATGTACTGTCTCATCAATAATTATGTGTAATGTACTGTGTAATCGAATGTATAATGTAGTGTCATCAATGAGTATGTGTAATGTACTGTAATCGACTGTATGATGTATATCTCTCAATAATTATGTGTAATGTACTGTGTAATCGAATGTATAATGTAGTGTCATCAATAATTATGTGTAATGTACTTTGTAATCGACTGTATGATGTACTGTCTCATCAATAATTATGTGTAATGTACTTTGTAATCGACTGTATGATGTACTGTATCATCAATAATTATGTGTAGTAATGTACTAATGTAATCGAATGTATGATGTACTGTCTCATCAATAATTATGTGTAATGTACTTTGTAATCGACTGTATGATGTACTGTCTCATCAATAATTATGTACAATATGCACACAATAGCCAATCGAATGTATAATGTAGTGTCATCAATAATTATGTGTAATGTACTTTGTAATCGACTGTATGATGTACTGTCTCATCAATAATTATGTGTAATGTACTGTGTAATCGAATGTATAATGTAGTGTCATCAATAATTATGTGTAATGTACTGTAATCGACTGTATGATGTACTGTCTCATCAATAATTATGTGTAATGTACTGTGTAATCGAATGTATAATGTAGTGTCATCAATAATTATGTGTAGTACTTGTAATCGACTGTATGATGTACTGTCTCATCAATAATTATGTGTAATGTACTTTGTAATCGACTGTATGATGTACTGTCTCATCAATAATTATGTGTAATGTACTGTGTAATCGAATGTATAATGTAGTGTCATCAATAATTATGTGTAATGTACTTTGTAATCGACTGTATGATGTACTGTCTCATCAATAATTATGTGTAATGTACTGTGTAATCGAATGTATAATGTATGTCATCAATAATTATGTGTAATGTACTTTGTAATCGACTGTATGATGTACTGTCTCATCAATAATTATGTGTAATGTACTTTGTAATCGACTGTATGATGTACTGTATCATCAATAATTATGTGTAATGTACTCTGTGTAATCGAATGTATGATGTACTGTATCATCAATAATTATGTGTAATGTACTGTGTAATCGACTGTATGGAATGTACTGTATCATCAATAATTGTCTGTGTAATGTACTTTGTAATCGACTGTATGATGTACTGTCTCATCAATAAGTATGTGTAATGTACTTTGTAATCGACTGTATGATGTACTGTATCATCAATAATTATGTGTAATGTACTTTGTAATCGACTGTATGATGTACCATGTCATCAATAATTATGTGTAATGTACTTTGTAATCGACTGTATGATGTACTGTCTCATCAATAATTATGTGTAATGTACTTTGTAATCGACTGTATGATGTACTGTCCTCATCAATAATTATGTGTAATGTACTTTGTAATCCACTGTATATGATGTACTGTATCATCAATAATTATGTGTAATGTACTTTGTAATCGACTGTATGATGTACTGTCTCATCAATAATTATGTGTAATGTACTTTGTAATCGACTGTATGATGTACTGTATCATCAATAATTATGTGTAATGTACTGTGTAATCGAATGTGATGTACTGTATCATCAATAATTATGTGTAATGTACTGTGTAATCGAATGTATAATGTAGTGTCATCAATAATTATGTGTAATGTACTTTGTAATCGACTGTATGATGTACTGTCTCATCAATAATTATGTGTAATGTACTTTGTAATCGACTGTATGATGTACTGTATCATCAATAATTATGTGTAATGTACTGTGTAATCGAATGTATAATGTAGTGTCATCAATAATTATGTGTAATGTACTTTTGTAATCGACTGTATGATGTACTGTCTCATCAATAATTATGTGTAATGTACTGTGTAATCGAATGTATAATGTAGTGTCATCAATAATTATGTGTAATGTACTTTGTAATCGACTGTATGATGTACTGTCTCATCAATAATTATGTGTAATGTACTGTGTAATCGAATGTATAATGTAGTGTCATCAATAATTATGTGTAATGTACTTTGTAATCGACTGTATGATGTACTGTCTCATCAATAATTATGTGTAATGTACTTTGTAATCGACTGTATGATGTACTGTATCATCAATAATTATGTGTAATGTACCTGTGTAATCGAATGTATAATGTAGTGTCATCAATAATTATGTGTAATGTACTGTGTAATCGACTGTATGATGTACTGTATCATCAATAATTGCTGTAATGTACTGTGTAATCGACTGTATGATGTACTGTATCATCAATAATTATGTGTAATGTACTGTGTAATCGAATGTATAATGTAGTGTCATCAATAATTATGTGTAATGTACTTTGTAATCGACTGTATGATGTACTGTCTCATCAATAATTATGTGTAATGTACTGTGTAATCGAATGTATAATGTAGTGTCATCAATAATTATGTGTAATGTACTTTGTAATCGACTGTATGATGTACTGTCTCATCAATAATTATGTGTAATGTACTGTGTCGATGTATAATGTAGTGTCATCAATAATTATGTGTAATGTACTGTGTAATCGACTGTATGATGTACTGTGTCATCAATAATTATGTGTAATGTACTGTGTAATCAAGATAGCATGATGTACTGTATCATCAATAATTATGTGTAATGTACTGTGTAATCGAATGTATAATGTAGTGTCATCAATAATTATGTGTAATGTACTGTAATCGACTGTATGATGTACTGTCTCATGTCGTAATTATCATGTAATGTACTTTGTAATCGACTGTATGATATACTGTATCATCAATAATTATGTGGTAATGTACTGATAACGTCGAATGTATAATGTAGTGTCATCAATAATTATGTGTAATGTATATGTAATCGACTGTATGATGTACTGTATCATCAATAATTATGTGTAATGTACTGTGTAATCGACTGTATGATGTACTGTATCATCAATAATTATGTGTAATGTACTGTGTAATCGAATGTATAATGTAGTGTCATCAATAATTATGTGTAATGTACTTTGTAATCGACTGTATGATGTACTGTCTCATCAATAATTATGTGTAATGTACTGTGTAATCGAATGTATAATGTAGTGTCATCAATAATTATGTGTAATGTACTGTGTAATCGACTGTATGATGTACTGTGTCATCAATAATTATGTGTAATGTGCCTAATCGACTGTATGATGTACTGTGTCATCAATAATTATGTGTAATGTACTGTGTAATCGAATGTATGATGTACTGTGTCATCAATAATTATGTGTAATGTACTGTGTAATCGAATGTATAATGTAGTGTCATCAATAATTATGTGTAATGTACTGTGTAATCAGATGTATAATGTAGTGTCATCAATAATTATGTGTAATGTACTGTAATCGAATGTATAATGTAGTGTCATCAATAATTATGTGTAATGTACTGTGTAATCGACTGTATGATGTACTGTATTAAATCAATAATTATGTGTAATGTACTGTGTAATCGACTGTATGATGTACTGTGTCATCAATAATTATGTGTAATGTACTGTGTAATCGACTGTATGATGTACTGTGTCATCAATAGTTATGTGTAATGTACTGTGTAATCGACTGTATGATGTACTGTCTCATCAATAATTATGTGTAATGTACTGTGTAATCGAATGTATAATGTAGTGTCATCAATAATTATGTGTAATGTACTTTGTAATCGACTGTATGATGTACTGTCTCATCAATAATTATGTGTAATGTACTGTGTAATCGAATGTATAATGTAGTGTCATCAATAAATTATGTGTAATGTACTGTGTAATCGACTGTATGATGTACTGTGTCATCAATAATTATGTGTAATGTACTGTGTAATCGACTGTATGATGTACTGTGTCATCAATAATTATGTGTAATGTACTGTGTAATCGAATGTATGATGTACTGTGTCATCAATAATTATGTGTAATGTACTGTGTAATCAGATGTATAATGTAGTGTCATCAATAATTATGTGTAATGTACTGTGTAATCGAATGTATAATGTAGTGTCATCAATAATTATGTGTAATGTACTGTGTAATCGAATGTATAATCTTAGTGTCATCCAATTATAGTAATGTACTGTGTAATCGACTGTATGATGTACTGTGTCATCAATAATTATGTGTAATGTACTGTGTAATCGACTGTATGATGTACTGCAATAATAATTATGTGTAATGTACTGTGTAATCGAATGTATAATGTAGTGTCATCAATAATTATGTGTAATGTACTGTGTAATCGACTGTATGATGTACTGTGTCATCAATAATTATGTGTAATGTACTGTGTAATCGAATGTATAATGTAGTGTCATCAATAATTATGTGTAATGTACTGTGTAATCGACTGTATGATGTACTGTCTCATCAATAATTATGTGTAATGTACTGTGTAATCGAATGTATAATGTAGTGTCATCAATAATTATGTGTAATGTACTGTGTAATCGACTGTATAGTCTTTTTCTCCTCATCAATAATTATGTGTAATGTACTGTGTAATCGAATGTATAATGTAGTGTCATCATCGTTATGTGTAATGTACTGTGTAATCGACTGTATGATGTACTGTGTCATCAATAATTATGTGTAATGTACTGTGTAATCGAATGTATAATGTAGTGTCATCAATAATTATGTGTAATGTACTGTGTAATCGACTGTATGATGTACTGTGTCATCAATAATTATGTGTAATGTACTGTGTAATCGACTGTATGATGTACTGTGTCATCAATAATTATGTGTAATGTACTGTGTAATCGAATGTATAATGTAGTGTCATCAATAATTATGTGTAATGTACTGTGTAATCGAATGTATAATGTAGTGTCATCAATAATTATGTGTAATGTACTGTGTAATCGAATGTATAATGTAGTGTCATCAATAATTATGTGTAATGTACTATTATGTGTCGACTGTATGATGTACTGTCTCATCAATAATTATGTGTAATGTACTGTGTAATCGAATGTATAATGTAGTGTCATCAATAATTATGGTGTAATGTACTGTGTAATCGAATGTATAATGTAGTGTCATCAATAATTATGTGTAATGTACTGTGTAATCGACTGTATGATGTACTGTCTCATCAATAATTATGTGTAATGTACTGTGTAATCGACTGTATGATGTACTGTCTCATCAATAATTATGTGTAATGTACTGTGTAATCCGACTGTATGATGTACTGTCTCATCAATAATTATGTGTAATGTACTGTGTAATCGACTGTATGATGTACTGTCTCATCAATAATTATGTGTAATGTACTGTGTAATCGACTGTATGATGTACTGTCTCATCAATAATTATGTGTAATGTACTGTGTAATCGACTGTATAATGTAGTGTCATCAATAATTATGTGTAATGTACTGTGTAATCGACTGTATGATGTACTGTCTCATCAATAATTATGTGTAATGTACTGTGTAATCGACTGTATGATGTACTGTCTCATCAATAATTATGTGTAATGTACTGTGTAATCGACTGTATGATGTACTGTCTCATCAATAATTATGTGTAATGTACTGTGTAATCGACTGTATGATGTACTGTCTCATCAATAATTATGTGTAATGTACTGTGTAATCGACTGTATGATGTACTGTCTCATCAATAATTATGTGTAATGTACTGTGTAATCGACTGTATGATGTACTGTCTCATCAATAATTATGTGTAATGTACTGTGTAATCGAATGTATAATGTAGTGTCATCAATAATTATGTGTAATGTACTGTGTAATCGAATGTATAATGTAGTGTCATCAATAATTATGTGTAATGTACTGTGTAATCGACTGTATGATGTACTGTCTCATCAATAATTATGTGTAATGTACTGTGTAATCGACTGTATGATGTACTGTCTCATCAATAATTATGTGTAATGTACTGTGTAATCGACTGTATGATGCTGTCTCATCAATAATTATGTGTAATGTACTGTGTAATCGACTGTATGATGTACTGTCTCATCAATAATTATGTGTAATGTACTGTGTAATCGACTGTATGATGTACTGTCTCATCAATAATTATGTGTAATGTACTGTGTAATCGACTGTATAATGTAGTGTCATCAATAATTATGTGTAATGTACTGTGTAATCGAATGTATAATGTAGTGTCATCAATAATTATGTGTAATGTATTGTAATCGACTGTATGATGTACTGTCTCATCAATAATTATATGTAATATGCTATTGTAATCGAATGTATAATGTAGTGTCATCAATAATTATGTGTAATGTACTGTGTAATCGACTGTATGATGTACTGTCTCATCAATAATTATGTGTAATGTACTGTGTAATCGAATGTATAATGTAGTGTCATCAATAATTATGTGTAATGTACTGTGTAATCGACTGTATGATGTACTGTCTCATCAATAATTATGTGTAATGTACTGTGTAATCGAATGTATAATGTAGTGTCATCAATAATTATGTGTAATGTACTGTGTAATCGACTGTATGATGTACTGTCTCATCAATAATTATGTGTAATGTACTGTAATCGAATGTATAATGTAGTGTCATCAATAATTATGTGTAATGTACTGTGTAATCGACTGTATGATGTACTGTCTCATCAATAATTATGTGTAATGTACTGTGTAATCGAATGTATAATGTAGTGTCATCAATAATTATGTGCCAATGTACTGTGTAATCGACTGTATGATGTACTGTGTCATCAATAATTATGTGTAATGTACTGTGTAATCGACTGTATAATGTAGTGTCATCAATAATTATGTAATGTACTGTGTAATCGACTGTATGATGTACTGTATCTTCAATAATTATGTGTAATGTACTGTGTAATCGACTGTATGATGTACTGTATCTTCAATAATTATGTGTAATGTACTGTGTAATCGACTGTATGATGTACTGTCTCATCAATAATTATGTGTAATGTACTGTGTAATCGACTGTATAATGTAGTGTCATCAATAATTATGTGTAATGTACTGTGTAATCGAATGTATAATGTAGTGTCATCAATAATTATGTGTAATGTACTGTGTAATCGACTGTATGATGTACTGTCTCATCAATAATTATGTGTAATGTACTGTGTAATCGAATGTATAATGTAGTGTCATCAATAATTATGTGTAATGTACTGTGTAATCGACTGTATGATGTACTGTCTCATCAATAATTATGTGTAATGTACTGTGTAATCGAATGTATAATGTAGTGTCATCAATAATTATGTGTAATGTACTGTGTAATCGACTGTATGATGTACTGTCTCATCAATAATTATGTGTAATGTACTGTGTAATCGAATGTATAATGTAGTGTCATCAATAATTATGTGTAATGTACTGTGTAATCGACTGTATGATCTGTCTCATCAATAATTATGTGTAATGTACTGTGTAATCGAATGTATAATGTAGTGTCATCAATAATTATGTGTAATGTACTGTGTAATCGACTGTATGATGTACTGTCTCATCAATAATTATGTGTAATGTACTGTGTAATCGAATGTATAATGTAGTGTCATCAATAATTATGTGTAATGTACTGTGTAATCGACTGTATGATGTACTGTGTCATCAATAATTATGTGTAATGTACTGTGTAATCGACTGTATAATGTAGTGTCATCAATAATTATGTATTGTACTGTGTAATCGACTGTATGATGTACTGTATCTTCAATAATTATGTGTAATGTACTGTGTAATCGACTGTATGATGTACTGTATGTACAGTAATTATGTGTAATGTACTGTGTAATCGACTGTATGATGTACTGTATCTTCAATAATTATGTGTAATGTACTGTGTAATCGACTGTATGATGTACTGTATCCTAATAATTATGTGTAATGTACTGTGTAATCGACTGTATGATGTACTGTATCTTCAATAATTATGTGTAATGTACTGTGTAATCGACTGTATGATGTACTGTATCATCAATAATTATGTGTAATGTACTGTGTAATCGACTGTATAATGTAGTGTCATCAATAATTATGTGTAATGTACTGTGTAATCGACTGTATGATGTTCTGTGTCATCAATAATTATGTGTAATGTACTGTGTAATCGACTGTATAATGTAGTGTCATCAATAATTATGTGTAATGCTTTGTGTAATCGACTGTATGATGTTCTGTGTCATCAATAATTATGTGTAATGTACTGTGTAATCGACTGTATAATGTAGTGTCATCAATAATTATGTGTAATGTACTGTAATCGACTGTATGATGTACTGTATCTTCAATAATTATGTGTAATGTACTGTGTAATCGACTGTATGATGTACTGTATCTTCAATAATTATGTGTAATGTACTGTGTAATCGACTGTATGATGTACTGTATCTTCAATAATTATGTGTAATGTACTGTGTAATCGGCTACTGTATGATGTACTGTATGCTTCAATAATTATGTGTAATGTACTGTGTAATCGACTGTATGATGTACTGTATCATCAATAATTATGTGTAATGTACTGTGTAATCGACTGTATAATGTAGTGTCATCAATAAAATTATGTGTAATGTACTGTGTAATCGACTGTATGATGTTCTGTGTCATCAATAATTATGTGTAATGTACTGTGTAATCGACTGTATAATGTAGTGTCATCAATAATTATGTGTAATGTACTGTGTAATCGACTGTATGATGTTCTGTGTCATCAATAATTATGTGTAATGTACTGTGTAATCGACTGTATGATGTTCTGTGTCATCAATAATTATGTGTAATGTACTGTGTAATCGACTGTATGATGTACTGTGTCTTCAATAATTATGTGTAATGTACTGTGTAATCGACTGTATGATGTACTGTATCTTCAATAATTATGTGTAATGTACTGTGTAATCGACTGTATGATGTACTGTATCTTCAATAATTATGTGTAATGTACTGTGTAATCGACTGTATGATGTACTGTATCTTCAATAATTATGTGCCGATAATACTGTGTAATCGACTGTATGATGTACTGTATCTTCAATAATTATGTGTAATGTCCTGTGTAATCGACTGTATGATGTACTGTATCTTCAATAATTATGTGTAATGGCTAACATTGTAATCGACTGTATGATGTACTGTATCTTCAATAATTATGTGTAATGTACTGTGTAATCGACTGTATGATGTACTGTATCTTCAATAATTATGTGTAATGTACTGTGTAATCGACTGTATGATGTACTGTATCTTCAATAATTATGTGTAATGTACTTGTGTAATCGACTGTATGATGTACTGTATCTTCAATAATTATGTGTAATGTACTGTGTAATCGACTGTATGATGTACTGTATCTTCAATAATTATGTGTAATGTACTGTGTAATCGACTGTATGATGTACTGTATCTTCAATAATTATGTGTAATGTACTGTGTAATCGACTGTATGATGTACTGTATCTTCAATAATTATATGTAATGTACTGTGTAATCGACTGTATGATGTACTGTATCTTCAATAATTATGTGTAATGTACTGTGTAATCGACTGTATGATGTACTGTATCTTCAATAATTATGTGTAATGTACTGTGTAATCGACTGTATGATGTACTGTATCTTCAATAATTATATGTGTAATGTACTGTGTAATCGACTGTATGATGTACTGTATCTTCAATAATTATGTGTAATGTACTGTGTAATCGACTGTATGATGTACTGTATCTTCAATAATTATGTGTAATGTACTGTGTAATCGACTGTATGATGTACTGTATCTTCAATAATTATGTGTAATGTACTGTGTAATCGACTGTATGATGTACTGTGTCATCAATAATTATGTGTAATGTACTGTAATCGACTGTATGATGTACTGTATCTTCAATAATTATGTGTAATGTACTGTGTAATCGACTGTATGATGTACTGTATCATCAATAATTATGTGTAATGTACTGTGTAATCGACTGTAAAATGTAGTGTCATCAATAATTATGTGTAATGTACTGTGTAATCGACTGTATGATGTTCTGTGTCATCAATAATTATGTGTAATGTACTGTGTAATCGACTGTATAATGTAGTGTCATCAATAATTATGTGTAATGTACTGTGTAATCGACTGTATGATGTTCTGTGTCATCAATAATTATGTGTAATGTACTGTGTAATCGACTGTATAATGTAGTGTCATCAATAATTATGTGTAATGTACTGTGTAATCGACTGTATGATGTTCTGTGTCATCAATAATTATGTGTAATGCTGCTGTCTTAATCGACTGTATAATGTAGTGTCATCAATAATTATGTGTAATGTACTGTGTAATCGACTGTATGATGTTCTGTGTCATCAATAATTATGTGTAATGTACTGTATAATCGACTGTATAATGTAGTGTCATCAATAATTATGTGTAATGTACTGTGTAATCGACTGTATGATGTACTGTCTCATCAATAATTATGTGTAATGTACTGTGTAATCGACTGTATGATGTACTGTCTCATCAATAATTATGTGTAATGTACTGTGTAATCGACTGTATGATGTACTGTCTCATCAATAATTATGTGTAATGTACTGTGTAATCGACTGTATGATGTACTGTCTCATCAATAATTATGTGTATGTACTTTGTAATCGACTGTATAATGTAGTGTCATCAATAATTATGTGTAATGTACTGTGTAATCGACTGTATGATGTTCTGTGTCATCAATAATTATGTGTAATGTACTGTGTAATCGACTGTATAATGTAGTGTCATCAATAATTATGTGTAATGTACTGTGTAATCGACTGTATGATGTACTGTCTCATCAATAATTATGTGTAATGTACTTTGTAATCGACTGTATAATGTAGTGTCATCAATAATTATGTGTAATGTACTGTGTAATCGACTGTATGATGTACTGTCTCATCAATAATTATGTGTAATGTACTGTGTAATCGACTGTATGATGTACTGTCTCATCCAATAATTATGTGTAATGTACTTTGTAATCGACTGTATAATGTAGTGTCATCAACTAATTATGTGTAATGTACTGTGTAATCGACTGTATGATGTTCTGTGTCATCAATAATTATGTGTAATGTACTGTGTAATCGACTGTATAATGTAGTGTCATCAATAATTATGTGTAATGTACTGTGTAATCGACTGTATGATGTACTGTCTCATCAATAATTATGTGTAATGTACCACTATTATCGACTGTATAATGTAGTGTCGTAATAATTGCTGTGTAATGTACTGTGTAATCGACTGTATGATGTACTGTCTCATCAATAATTATGTGTAATGTACTTTGTAATCGACTGTATAATGTAGTGTCATCAATAATTATGTGTAATGTACTGTGTAATCGACTGTATGATGTACTGTGTCATCAATAATTATGTAATGTACTGTGTAATCGACTGTATAATGTAGTGTCATCAATAATTATGTGTAATGTACTGTGTAATCGACTGTATGATGTACTGTCTCATCAATAATTATGTGTAATGTACTTTGTAATCGACTGTATAATGTAGTGTCATCAATAATTATGTGTAATGTACTGTGTAATCGACTGTATGATGTTCTGTGTCATCAATAATTATGTGTAATGTACTGTGTAATCGACTGTATGATGTACTGTCTCATCAATAATTATGTGTAATGTACTGTGTAATCGACTGTATGATGTACTGTCTCATCAATAATTATGTGTAATGTACTTTGTAATCGACTGTATAATGTAGTGTCATCAATAATTATGTGTAATGTACTGTGTAATCGACTGTATGATGTTCTGTGTCATCAATAATTATGTGTAATGTACTGTGTAATCGACTGTATGATACTGTGTCATCAATAATTATGTGTAATGTACTGTGTAATCGACTGTATGATGTTCTGTGTCATCAATAATTATGTGTAATGTACTGTGTAATCGACTGTATGATGTACTGTGTCATCAATAATTATGTGTAATGTACTGTGTAATCGACTGTATAATGTAGTGTCATCAATAATTATGTGTAATGTACTGTGTAATCGACTGTATGATGTTCTGTGTCATCAATAATTATGTGTAATGTACTGTGTACTCGACTGTATGATGTACTGTGTCATCAATAATTATGTGTAATGTACTGTGTAATCGACTGTATGATGTTCTGTATTGTCAATAATTATGTGTAATGTACTGTGTACTCGACTGTATGATGTACTGTGTCATCAATAATTATGTGTAATGTACTGTGTAATCGGCTGTATGATGTACTGTGTCATCAATAATTATGTGTAATGTACTGTGTAATCGACTGTATGATGTACTGTATCATCAATAATTATGTGTAATGTACTGTGTAATCGACTGTATGATGTACTGTATCATCAATAATTATGTGTAATGTACTGTGTAATCGACTGTATGATGTACTGTGTCATCAATAATTATGTGTAATGTACTTTGTAATCGACTGTATAATGTAGTGTCATCAATAATTATGTGTAATGTACTGTGTAATCGACTGTATGATGTACTGTCTCATCAATAATTATGTGTAATGTACTGTGTAATCGACTGTATGATGTACTGTCTCATCAATAATTATGTGTAATGTACTGTGTAATCGACTGTATGATGTACTGTCTCATCAATAATTATGTGTAATGTACTGTGTAATCGACTGTATGATGTACTGTGTCATCAATAATTATGTGTAATGTACTTTGTAATCGACTGTATAATGTAGTGTCATCAATAATTATGTGTAATGTACTGTGTAATCGACTGTATGATGTACTGTCTCATCAATAATTATGTGTAATGTACTGTGTAATCGACTGTATGATGTACTGTCTCATCAATAATTATGTGTAATGTACTTTGTAATCGACTGTATAATGTAGTGTCATCAATAATTATGTGTAATGTACTGTGTAATCGACTGTATGATGTACTGTCTCATCAATAATTATGTGTAATGTACTGTGTAATCGACTGTATGATGTACTGTGTCATCAATAATTATGTGTAATGTACTTTGTAATCGACTGTATAATGTAGTGTCATCAATAATTATGTGTAATGTACTGTGTAATCGACTGTATGATGTACTGTCTCATCAATAATTATGTGTAATGTACTGTGTAATCGACTGTATGATGTACTGTCTCATCAATAATTATGTGTAATGTACTTTGTAATCGACTGTATAATGTAGTGTCATCAATAATTATGTGTAATGTACTGTGTAATCGACTGTATGATGTACTGTCTCATCAATAATTATGTGTAATGTACTTTGTAATCGACTGTATAATGTAGTGTCATCAATAATTATGTGTAATGTACTGTGTAATCGACTGTATGATGTACTGTGTCATCAATAATTATGTGTAATGTACTTTGTAATCGACTGTATGATGTACTGTCTCATCAATAATTATGTGTAATGTACTGTGTAATCGACTGTATGATGTACTGTCTCATCAATAATTATGTGTAATGTACTTTGTAATCGACTGTATAATGTGAGTCATCAATAATTATGTGTAATGTACTGTGTAATCGACTGTATGATGTACTGTCTCATCAATAATTATGTGTAATGTACTTTGTAATCGACTGTATAATGTAGTGTCATCAATAATTATGTGTAATGTACTATATGTAATCAACTGTATGATGTACTGTGTCATCAATAATTATGTGTAATGTACTGTGTAATCGACTGTATGATGTACTGTCTCATCGTAATTATGTGTAATGTACTTTGTAAATCGACTGTATAATGTAGTGTCATCAATAATTATGTGTAATGTACTGTGTAATCGACTGTATGATATGCTAAATATAAGCCAATAATTATGTGTAATGTACTTTGTAATCGACTGTATAATGTAGTGTCATCAATAATTATGTGCTCGTGTTACTGTGTAATCGACTGTATGATGTACTGTCATCAATAATTATGTGTAATGTACTTTGTAATCGACTGTATAATGTAGTGTCATCAATAATTATGTGTAATGTACTGTGTAATCGACTGTATGATGTACTGTGTCATCAATAATTATGTGTAATGTACTGTGTAATCGACTGTATGATGTACTGTCTCATCAATAATTATGTGTAATGTACTTTGTAATCGACGCTGTATAATGTAGTGTCATCAATGAGCCTGTGTGTAATGTACTGTGTAATCGACTGTATGATGTACTGTGTCATCAATAAAGTATGTGTAATGTACTGTGTAATCGACTGTATGATGTACTGTCTCATCAATAATTATGTGTAATGTACTGTAATCGACTGTATAATGTAGTGTCATCAATAATTATGTGTAATGTACTGTGTAATCGACTGTATGATGTACTGTCTCATCAATAATTATGTGTAATGTACTTTGTAATCGACTGTATAATGTAGTGTCATCAATAATTATGTGTAATGTACTGTGTAATCGACTGTATGATGTACTGTCTCATCAATAATTATGTGTAATGTACTTTGTAATCGACTGTATAATGTAGTGTCATCAATAATTATGTGTAATGTACTGTGTAATCGACTGTATAGTGTACTGTGTCATCAATAATTATGTGTAATGTACTGTGTAATCGACTGTATGATGTACTGTCTCATCAATAATTATGTGTAATGTACTTTGTAATCGACTGTATAATGTAGTGTCATCAATAATTATGTGTAATGTACTGTGTAATCGACTGTATGATGTACTGTGTCATCAATAATTATGTGTAATGTACTGTGTAATCCGACTGTATGATGTACTGTCTCATCAATAATTATGTGTAATGTACTTTGTAATCGACTGTATAATGTAGTGTCATCAATAATTATGTGTAATGTACTGTGTAATCGACTGTATGATGTACTGTGTCATCAATAATTATGTGTAATGTACTGTAATCGACTGTATAGTGTACTGTCTCATCAATAATTATGTGTAATGTACTGTGTAATCGACTGTATGATGTACTGTCTCATCAATAATTATGTGTAATGTACTTTGTAATCGACTGTATAATGTAGTGTCATCAATAATTATGTGTAATGTACTGTGTAATCGACTGTATGATGTACTGTCTCATCAATAATTATGTGTAATGTACTTTGTAATCGACTGTATAATGTAGTGTCATCAATAAAGTATGTGTAATGTACTGTGTAATCGACTGTATGATGTACTGTCATCAATAATTGCATGTGTAATGTACTGTGTAATCGACTGTATGATGTACTGTCTCATCAATAATTATGTGTAATGTACTTTGTAATCGACTGTATAATGTAGTGTCATCAATAATTATGTGTAATGTACTGTGTAATCGACTGTATGATGTACTGTCTCATCAATAATTATATTAGCAATGTACTGTGTAATCGACTGTATGATGTACTGTGTCATCAATAATTATGTGTAATGTACTTTGTAATCGACTGTATAATGTAGTGTCATCAATAATTATGTGTAATGTACTGTGTAATCGACTGTATGATGTACTGTCTCATCAATAATTATGTGTAATGTACTGTGTAATCGACTGTATGATGTACTGTCTCATCAATAATTATGTGTAATGTACTTTGTAATCGACTGTATGATGTACTGTCTCATCAACCAATTATGTGTAATGTACTTTGTAATCGACGCTGTATAATGTAGTGTCATCAATAATTGTAATGTGTAATGTACTGTGTAATCGACTGTATGATGTACTGTGCCATCAATAATTATGTGTAATGTACTGTGTAATCGACTGTATGATGTACTGTCTCATCAATAATTATGTATAATGTACTGTGTAATCGACTGTATGATGTACTGTCTCATCAATAATTATGTGTAATGTACTTTGTAATCGACTGTATAATGTAGTGTCATCAATAATTATGTGTAATGTACTGTGTAATCGACTGTATGATGTACTGTCTCATCAATAATTATGTGTAATGTACTGTGTAATCGACTGTATGATGTACTGTCTCGTAATAATTATGTGTAATGTACTGTAATCGACTGTATAATGTAGTGTCATCAATAATTATGTGTAATGTACTGTGTAATCGACTGTATGATGTACTGTCTCATCAATAATTATGTGTAATGTACTGTGTAATCGACTGTATGATGTACTGTCTCATCAATAATTATGTGTAATGTACTTTGTAATCGACTGTATAATGTAGTGTCATCAATAATTATGTGTAATGTACTGTGTAATCGACTGTATGATGTACTGTCTCATCAATAATTATGTGTAATGTACTGTGTAATCGACTGTATGATGTACTGTCTCATCAATAATTATGTGTAATGTACTTTGTAATCGACTGTATAATGTAAAGTCATCAATAATTATGTGTAATGTACTGTGTAATCGACTGTATGATGTACTGTCTCATCAATAATTATGTGTAATGTACTGTGTAATCGACTGTATGATGTACTGTCTCATCAATAATTATGTGTAATGTACTGTGTAATCGACTGTATGATGTACTGTGTCATCAATAATTATGTGTAATGTACTTTGTAATCGACTGTATAATGTAGTGTCATCAATAATTATGTGTAATGTACCTGTGTAATCGACTGTATGATGTACTGTGTCATCAATAATTATGTGTAATGTACTTTGTAATCGACTGTATAATGTAGTGTCATCAATAATTTTGTGTAATGTACTGTGTAATCGACTGTATGATGTACTGTGTCATCAATAATTATGTGTAATGTACTTTGTAATCGACTGTATAATGTAGTGTCATCAATAATTATGTGTAATGTACTGTGTAATCGACTGTATGATGTACTGTGTCATCAATAATTATGTGTAATGTACTTTGTAATCGACTGTATAATGTAGTGTCATCAATAATTATGTGTAATGTACTGTGTAATCGACTGTATGATGTACTGTCTCATCAATAATTATGTGTAATGTACTGTGTAATCGACTGTATGATGTACTGTCTCATCAATAATTATGTGTAATGTACTTTGTAATCGACTGTATAATGTAGTGTCATCAATAATTATGTGTAATGTACTGTGTAATCGACTGTATGATGTACTGTCTCATCAATAATTATGTGTAATGTACTATTGTAATCGACTGTATGATGTACTGTCTCATCAATAATGATATGTAATGTACTGTGTAATCGACTGTATGATGTACTGTGTCATCAATAATTATGTGTAATGTACTTTGTAATCGACTGTATAATGTAGTGTCATCAATAATTATGTGTAATGTACTGTGTAATCGACTGTATGATGTACTGTCTCATCAATAATTATGTGTAATGTACTGTGTAATCGACTGTATGATGTACTGTCTCATCAATAATTATGTGTAATGTACTGTGTAATCGACTGTATAATGTAGTGTCATCAATAATTATGTGTAATGTACTGTGTAATCGACTGTATGATGTACTGTCTCATCAATAATTATGTGTAATGTACTGTGTAATCGACTGTATGATGTACTGTCTCATCAATAATTATGTGTAATGTACTGTGTAATCGACTGTATGATGTACTGTGTCATCAATAATTATGTGTAATGTACTTTGTAATCGACTGTATAATGTAGTGTCATCAATAATTATGTGTAATGTACTGTGTAATCGACTGTATGATGTACTGTCTCATCAATAATTATGTGTAATGTACTGTGTAATCGACTGTATGATGTACTGTCTCATCAATAATTATGTGTAATGTACTTTGTAATCGACTGTATAATGTAGTGTCATCAATAATTATGTGTAATGTACTGTGTAATCGACTGTATGATGTACTGTCTCATCAATAATTATGTGTAATGTACTGTGTAATCGACTGTATGATGTACTGTCTCATCAATAATTATGTGTAATGTACTGTGTAATCGACTGTATGATGTACTGTGTCATGTAATTATGTGTAATGTACTGTGTAATCGACTGTATGATGTACTGTGTCATCAATAATTATGTGTAATGTACTGTGTAATCGACTGTATGATGTACTGTATCATCAATAATTATGTGTAATGTACTGTGTAATCGACTGTATGATGTACTGTATCATCAATAATTATGTGTAATGTACTGTGTAATCGACTGTATGATGTACTGTGTCATCAATAATTATGTGTAATGTACTTTGTAATCGACTGTATAATGTAGTGTCATCAATAATTATGTGTAATGTACTGTGTAATCGACTGTATGATGTACTGTCTCATCAATAATTATGTGTAATGTACTGTGTAATCGACTGTATGATGTACTGTCTCATCAATAATTATGTGTAATGTACTGTGTAATCGACTGTATGATGTACTGTCTCATCAATAATTATGTGTAATGTACTGTGTAATCGACTGTATGATGTACTGTGTCATCAATAATTATGTGTAATGTACTTTGTAATCGACTGTATAATGTAGTGTCATCAATAATTATGTGTAATGTACTGTGTAATCGACTGTATGATGTACTGTCTCATCAATAATTATGTGTAATGTACTGTGTAATCGACTGTATGATGTACTGTCTCATCAATAATTATGTGTAATGTACTTTGTAATCGACTGTATGATGTACTGTCTCATCAATAATTATGTGTAATGTACTGTGTAATCGACTGTATGATGTACTGTCTCATCAATAATTATGTGTAATGTACTGTGTAATCGACTGTATGATGTACTGTCTCATCAATAATTATGTGTAATGTACTTTGTAATCGACTGTATAATGTAGTGTCATCAATAATTATGTGTAATGTACTGTGTAATCGACTGTATGATGTACTGTGTCATCAATAATTATGTGTAATGTACTTTGTAATCGACTGTATGATGTACTGTCTCATCAATAATTATGTGTAATGTACTTTGTAATCGACTGTATAATGTAGTGTCATCAATAATTATGTGTAATGTACTGTGTAATCACTGTATGATGTACTGTGTCATCAATAGTATATTAGTAATGTACTTTAGCAATCGACTGTATAATGTAGTGTCATCAATAATTATGTGTAATGTACTGTGTAATCGACTGTATGATGTACTGTGTCATCAATAATTATGTGTAATGTACTTTGTAATCGACTGTATGATGTACTGTCTCATCAATAATTATGTGTAATGTACTTTGTAATCGACTGTATAATGTAGTGTCATCAATAATTGTAATGTAATGTACTGTGTAATCGACTGTATGATGTACTGTGTCATCAATAATTATGTGTAATGTACTTTGTAATCGACTGTATAATGTAGTGTCATCAATAATTATGTGTAATGTACTGTGTAATCGACTGTATGATGTACTGTGTCATCAATAATTATGTGTAATGTACTTTGTAATCGACTGTATGATGTACTGTCTCATCAATAATTATGTGTAATGTACTGTAATCGACTGTATAATGTAGTGTCATCAATAATTATGTGTAATGTACTGTGTAATCGACTGTATGATGTACTGTCTCATCAATAATTATGTGTAATGTACTGTGTAATCGACTGTATGATGTACTGTCTCATCAATAATTATGTGTAATGTACTTTGTAATCGACTGTATGATGTACTGTATCATCAATAATTATGTAATGTACTTTGTAATCGACTGTATAATGTAGTGTCATCAATAATTATGTGTAATGTACAATGTAATCGACTGTATGATGTACTGTGTCATCAATAATTATGTGTAATGTACTTTGTAATCGACTGTATGATGTACTGTCTCATCAATAATTATGTGTAATGTACTGAGTAATCGACTGTATGATGTACTGTATCATCAATAATTATGTGTAATGTACTGTGTAATCGACTGTATGATGTACTGTCTCATCAATAATTATGTGTAATGTACTTTGTAATCGACTGTATAATGTAGTGTCATCAATAATTATGTGTAATGTACTGTGTAATCGACTGTATGATGTACTGTGTCATCAATAATTATGTGTAATGTACTTTGTAATCGACTGTATAATGTAGTGTCATCAATAATTATGTGTAATGTACTGTGTAATCGACTGTATGATGTACTGTCTCATCAATAATTATGTGTAATGTACTGTATGTAATCGACTGTATGATGTATGTCTCATCAATAATTATGTGTAATGTACTGTGTAATCGACTGTATGATGTACTGTCTCATCAATAATTATGTGTAATGTACTGTGTAATCGACTGTATGATGTACTGTGTCATCAATAATTATGTGTAATGTACTTTGTAATCGACTGTATAATGTAGTGTCATCAATAATTATGTGTAATGTACTGTGTAAT
>JBBBDQ010012181.1:0-15590 GCA_037127315.1 Ascarosepion bandense
GTCCATGATTGTCTACGTTCTGAAGGGAAAGAGCAGCATGAAGAAGAATGAATAGCGAAGCAAGGTTTGGGAGAAATACCAAGAGGAAACATTAAGAGCGACAAGGGATAGGGGCAAGTGGAAATCCATGATTGTCTACGTTCTGAAGGGACAGAGTACATGAAGAAGAATGAATAGCGAAGCAAGGTTTTGGAAGAAATACCAAGGAGGAAACATTAAGAGCGACAAGTGATAGGGGCAAGTGGAAGTCCATGATTGTCTACGTTCTGAAAAAAAGAAAGAGCACATGAAGAAGAATGAATAGCGAAGCAAGGTTTGGGAGAAATACCAAGAGAAACATTAAGAGCGACAAGTGATAGGGCAAGTGGAAGTCCATGATTGTCTACGTTCTGAAGGGAAAGAGCACATGAAGAAGAATGAATAGCGAAGCAAGGTTTGGGAGAAATACCAAGAGGAAACATTAAGAGCGACAAGTGATAGGGGCAAGTGGAAGTCCATGATTGTCTACGTTCTGAAGGAAAGAGCACATGAAGAAGAATGAAGAAGCGAAGCAAGGTTTGGGAGAAATACCAAGAGGAAACATTAAGAGCGACAAGGGATAGGGGCAAGTGGAAATCCATGATTGTCTACGTCTGGAAGGAAAGAGCACATGAAGAATGAATAGCGAAGCAAGGTTTGGGAGCATTACCAAGAGGAAACATTAAGAGCGACAAGGATAGGGGTGCGGAAATTCATGATTGTCGCTACGTTCACAAGAGCACATGAAGAAGAATGAATAGTAAGCAAGGTTTGGGAGAAATACCAAGAGGAAACATTAAGAGCGACAAGTGATAGGGGCAAGTGGAAGTCCATGATTGTCTACGTTCTGAAGGAAAGAGTACATGAAGAAGAATGAATAGCGAAGCAAGGTTTGGGAGAAATACCAAGAGGAAACATTAAGAGCGACAAGTGATAGGGGCAAGTGGAAGTCCACGATTGTCTACGTTCTGAAGGGAAAGAGCACATGAAGAAGAATGAATAGCGAAGCAAGGTTTGGGAGAAATACCAAGAGGAAACATTAAGAGCGACAAGTGATAGGGGCAAGTGGAAGTCCATGATTGTCTACGTTCTGAAGGGAAAAAGAGCACATGAAGAAGAATGAATAGCG
This sequence comes from Ascarosepion bandense, assembly GCA_037127315.1. Lineage (NCBI taxonomy): Eukaryota > Metazoa > Mollusca > Cephalopoda > Sepiida > Sepiidae > Ascarosepion > Ascarosepion bandense. The sequence goes on from JBBBDQ010012181.1 coordinate 1,148, forward strand.
AAGCAAGGTTTGGGGAGAAATACCAAGAGGAAACATTAAGAGCGACAAGTGATAGGGGCAAGGCGGAAGTCCATGATTGTCTACGTTCTGAAGGGAAAGAGCACATGAAGAAGAATGAATAGCGAAGCAAGGGCTAGGGAGAAATACCAAGAGGAAAGATTAAGAGCGACAAGTGGATAAAAGTGGAAGTCCATGATTGTCTACGTTCTAAAGGGAAAGAGCACATGAAGAAGAATGAATAGCGAAGGCAAGGTTTGGGAGAAATACCAAGAGGAAACATTAAGAGCGACAAGGGATAGGGGCAAGTGGAAATCCATGATTGTCTACGTTCTGAAGGGAAAGAGCACATGAAGAAGAATGAATAGCGAAGCAAGGTTTGGGAGAAATACCAAGAGGAAACATTAAGAGCGACAAGTGATAGGGGCAAGTGGAAGTCCATGATTGTCTACGTTCTGAAGGGAAAGAGCACATGAAGAAGAATGAATAGCGAAGCAAGGCTTCTGGGAGAAATACCAAGAGGAAACATTAAGAGCGACAAGGGATAGGGGCAAGTGGGAAATCCATGATTGTCTACGTTCTGAAGGGAAAGAGCACATGAAGAAGAATGAATAGCGAAGCAAGGTTTGGGAGAAATACCAAGAGGAAACATTAAGAGCGACAAGTGATAGGGGCAAGTGGAAGTCCATGATTGTCTACGTTCTGAAGGGAAAGAGCACATGAAGAAGAATGAATAGCGAAGCAAGGTTTGGGAGAAATACCAAGAGGAAACATTAAGAGCGACAAGTGATAGGGGCAAGTGGAAGTCCACATTGTCTACGTTCTGAAGGAAAGAGCACATGAAGAAGAATGAATAGCGAAGCAAGGTTTGGGAGAAATACCAAGAGGAAACATTAAGAGCGACAAGTGATAGGGGTAAAGTGGAAGTCCATGATTGTCTACGTTCTGAAGGGAAAGAGCACATGAAGAAGAAATGAATAGCGAAGCAAGGTTTGGGAGAAATACCAAGAGGAAACATTAAGAGCGACAAGTGATAGGGTGTGGAAGTCCATGATTGTCTACGTTCTGAAGGGAAAGAGCACATGAAGAAGAATGAATAGCGAAGCAAGGTTTGGGAGAAATACCAAGAGGAAAGATTAAGAGCGACAAGGATAGGCAAGTGGAAGTCCATGATTGTCTACGTTCTGAAGGGAAAGAGCACATGAAGAAGAATGAATAGCGAAGCAAGGTTTGGGAGAAATACCAAGAGGAAACATTAAGAGCGACAAGGATAGGGGCAAGTGAAGTCCATGATTGTCTACGTTCTGAAGGGGAAAGAGCACATGAAGAAGAATGAATAGCGAAGCAAGGTTTGGGAGAAATACCAAGAGGAAACATTAAGAGCGACAAGGATGGGGGCAAGTGGAAGTCCATGATTGTCTACGTTCTGAAGGGAAAGAGCACAGAAGAAGAATGAATAGCGAAGCAAGGTTTGGGAGAAATTAAGAGGAAACATTGAGAGCGACAAGTGATAGGGGGCAAGTGGAAGTCCATGATTGTCTACGTTCTGAAGGGAAAGAGCACATGAAGAAGAATGAATAGCGAAGCAAGGTTTGGGAGAAAAAAATACCAAGAGGAAACATTAAGAGCGACAAGGATAGCAAGTAGTCCACATTGTTCATGTTCTGAAGGGAAAGAGCACATGAAGAAGAATGAATAGCTACAAGGTTTGGGAGAAATACCAAGAGGAAACATTAAGAGCGACAAGTGATAGCAAGTGGAAGTCCATGATTGTCTACGTTCTGAAGGAAAGAGCAAGACGATGAAGAAAAGAATGAATAGCGAAGCAAGGTTTTGGGAGAAATACCAAGAGGAAACATTAAGAGCGACAAGGGATAGGGGCAAGTGGAAGTCCATGATTGTCTACGTTCTGAAGGGAAAGAGCACATGAAGAAGAATGAATAGCGAAGCAAGGTTTGGGAGAAATACTAAGGAGGAAACATTAATAGCGACAAGCGGATAATAGGCAAGTGGAAGTCCATGATTGTCTACGTTCTGAAGGGAAAGAGCACATGAAGAAGAATGAATAGCGAAGCAAGGTTTGGGAGAAATACCAAGAGGAAACATTAAGAGCGACAAGTGATAGGGGCAAGTGGAAGTCCATGATTGTCTACGTTCTGAAGGGAAGAGCACATGAAGAAGAATGAATAGCGAAGCAAGGTTTGGGAGAAATACCAAGAGGAAACATTAAGAGCGACAAGTGATAGGGGTGGGAAGTCCATGATTGTCTACGTTCTGAAGGGAAAGAGCACATGAAGAAGAATGAATAAAGGAAGCAAGGTTTGGGAGAAATACTTCAAGAGGAACATTAAGAGCGACAAGGGATAGGGGCAAGTGGAAGTCCGTGATTGTTCTCGCTCGGAAGGGAAAGAGCACATGAAGAAGAATGAATAGCGAAGCAAGGTTTGGGAGAAATACCAAGAGGAAACATTAAGAGTGACAAGGATAGTGCGGAAATCCATGATTGTCTACGTTCTGAAGGGAAAGAGCACATGAAGAAGAATGAATAGCGAAGCAAGGTTTGGGAGAAATACCAAGAGGAAACATTAAGAGCGACAAGTGATAGGGGCAAGTGGAAGTCCATGATTGTCTACGTTCTGAAGGGAAAGAGCATGAAGAAGAATGGTAGCGAAGCAAGGTTTGGGAGAAATACCAAGAGGAAACATTAAGAGCGACAAGTGATAGGCAAGTGGAAGTCCATGATTGTCTACGTTCTGAAGGGAAAGAGCACATGAAGAGAAGAATGAATAGCGAAGCAAGGTTTGGGAGAAATACCAAGAGGAAACATTAAGAGCGACAAGGGATAGTGGAAGTCCATGATTGTCTACGTTCTGAAGGGAAAGAGCACATGAAGAAGAATGAATAGCGAAGCAAGGTTTGGGAGAAATACCAAGAGGAAACACATAGCGACAAGTGATAGGGGCAAGTGGAAGTCCATGATTGTCACGTTCTGAAGGGAAAGAGCACATGAAGAAGAATGAATAGCGAAGCAAGGTTTGGGAGAAATACCAAGAGGAAACATTAATAGCGACAAGATAGTAAAGTGGAAGTCCATGATTGTCTACGTTCTGAAGGGAAAGAGCACATGAAGAAGAATGAATAGCGAAGCAAGTTTGGGAGAAGTATCAAGAGGAAACATTAAGAGCGACAAAGGATAGGGGCAAGTGGAAGTCCATGATTGTCTACGTTCTGAAGGAAAAAGAGCACATGAAGAAGAATGAATAGCGAAGCAAGGTTTGGGAGAAATACCAAGAGGAAACATTAATAGTGACAAGGGATAGGGGCAAGTGCATGTCCATGATTTTCTACGTTCTGAAGGGAAAGAGCACATGAAGAAGAATGAATAGCGAAGCAAGGTTTGGGAGAAATACCAAGAGGAAACATTAAGAGCGACAAGGGATAGGGGCAAGTGGAAATCCATGATTGTCTACGTTCTGAAGCGGGAAAAGAGCACATGAAGAAGAATGAATAGGCGAAGCAAGGTTTGGGAGAAATACCAAGAGAAACATTAAGAGCGATGAAGATAGGGCAAGTGGAAGTCCATGATTGTCTACGTTCTGAAGGGAAAGAGCACATGAAGAAGAATGAATAGCGAAGCAAGGTTTGGGAGAAATACCAAGAGGAAACATTAAGAGCGACAAGTGATAGGGGCAAGTGGAAGTCCATGATTGTCTACGTTCTGAAGGGAAAGAGCACATGAAGAAGAATGAATAGCGAAGCAAGGCTTGGGAGAAATACCAAGAGGAAACATTAAGAGCGACAAGTGATAGGGCAAGTGGAAGTCCATGATTGTCTACGTTCTGAAGGGAAAGAGCGCATGAAGAAGAATGAATAGCGAAGCAAGGTTTGGGAGAAATACCAAGAGGAAACATTAAGGTTGACAAGTGATAGGGCAAGTGGAAGTCCATGATTGTCTACGTTCTGAAGGGAAAGAGCACATGAAGAAGAATGAATAGCGAAGCAAGGCTTGGGAGAAATACCAAGAGGAAACATTAGAGAGCGACAAGTGATAGGGGCAAGTGGAAGTCCATGATTGTCTACGTTCTGAAGGGAAAGAGCACATGAAGAAGAATGAATAGCGAAGCAAGGTTTGGGAGAAATACCAAGAGGAAACATTAGTATAGACAAGTGATAGGGGCAAGTGGAAGTCCATGATTGTCTACGTTCTGAAGGGAAAAGAGCACATGAAGAAGAATGAATAGCGAAGCAAGGTTTGGGAGAAATACCAAGAGGAACATTAAGAGCGACAAGTGATAGGGGCAAGTGGAAGTCCATGATTGTCTACGTTCTGGTTAAAAGAGTACATGAAGAAGAATGAATAGCGAAGCAAGGTTTGGAGAAATACCAAGAGGAAACATTAAGAGCGACAAGCGATAGGGGCAAGTGGAAGTCCATGATTGTCTACGTTCTGAAGGGAAAGAGCACATGAAGAAGAATGAATAGCGAAGCAAGGTTTGGAGAAATAACAAGAGGAAACATAGATGAGACAAGTGATAGGGGCAAGTGGAAGTCCATGATTGTCTACGTTCTGAAGGGAAAGAGCACATGAAGAAGAATGAATAGCGAAGCAAGGTTTGGGAGAAATACCAAGAGGAAACATTAAGAGCGACAAGGGATAGGGGCAAGTGGAAATCCATGATTGTCTACGTTCTTGGAAGGGAAAGAGCACATGAAGAAGAAATGAATAGCGAAGCAAGGTTTGGGAGAAATACCAAGAGGAAACATTAAGAGCGACAAGTGATAGGGGCAAGTGGAAGTCCATGATTGTCTACGTTCTGAAGGGAAAGAGCACATGAAGAAGAATGAATAGCGAAGCAAGGTTTGGGAGTAAAACAAGAGGAAACATTAAGAGCGACAAGTGATAGGGGCAAGTGGAAGTCCATGATTGTCTACGTTCTGAAGGGAAAGAGCACATGAAGAAGAATGAATAGCGAAGCAAGGTTTGGGAGAAATACCAAGAGGGAAACATTAAGAGCGACAAGATAGGCAAGTGGAAGTCCATGATTGTCTACGTTCTGAAGGGAAAGAGCACATGAAGAAGAATGAATAGCGAAGCAAGGTTTGGGAGAAATACCAAGAGGAAACATTAAGAGCGACAAGTGATAGGGGCAAGTGGAAGTCCATGATTGTCTACGTTCTGAAGGAAAGAGCACATGAAGAAGAATGAATAGCGAAGCAAGGTTTGGGAGAAATACCAAGAGGAAACATTAAGAGCGACAAGTGATAGGGGGCAAGTGGAAGTCCATGATTGTCTACGTTCTGAAGGGAAAGAGCACATGAAGAAGAATGAATATGAAGCAAGGTTTGGGAGGAAAATACCAAGAGGAAACATTAAGAGCGACAAGTGATAGGGGCAAGTGGAAGTCCATGATTGTCTACGTTCTGAAGGGAAAGAGCATGAAGAAGAATGAATAGTAAGCAAGGTTTGGGAGAAACACTAAGCAGGAAACATTAAGAGCGACAAGGGATAGGGGGCAAGTGGAAATCCATGATTGTCTACGTTCTGAAGGAAAGAGCACATGAAGAAGAAATGAATAGCGAAGCAAGGTTTAAGGAGAAATACCAAGAGGAAACATTAAGAGCGACAAGTGATAGGGGCAAGTGGAAGTCCATGATTGTCTACGTTCTGAAGGGAAAGAGCACATGAAGGAAGAATGAATAGCGAAGCAAGGTTTGGGAGAAATACCAAGAGGAAACATTAAGAGCGACAAGTGATAGGGGCAAGTGGAAGTCCATGATTGTCTACGTTCTGAAGGGAAAGAGCACATGAAGAAGAATGAATAGCGAAGCAAGGTTTGGGAGAAATACCAAGAGGAAACATTAAGAGCGACAAGTGATAGGGGCAAGTGGAAGTCCATGATTGTCACGTTCTGAAGGGAAAGAGCACATGAAGAAGAATGAATAGCGAAGCAAGGTTTGGGAGAAATACCAAGAGGAAACATTAAGAGCGACAAGGGATAGGGTGCAAGTGGAAATCCATGATTGTCTACGTTCTGAAGGGGAAAGAAAGTACATGAAGAAGAACATTTAGAATAGCGAAGCAAGGTTTGGGAGAAATACCAAGAGGAAACATTAAGATGACAAGGGATAGGGCAAGTGGAACTATGATTGTCTACGTTCTGAAGGGAAAGAGCACATGAAGAAGAATGAATAGCGAAGCAAGGCTTGGGAGAAATACCAAGAGGAAACATTAAGAGCGACAAGGATAGGCAAGTGGAAGTCCATGATTGTCTACGTTCTAATGGGGAAAGAGCACATGAAGAAGAATGAATAGCGAAGCAAGGTTTGGGAGAAATACCAAGAGGAAACATTAAGAGCGACAAGTGATAAAGGGGGTGAAGTCCATGATTGTCTACGTTCTGAAGGGAAAGAGCACATGAAGAAGAATGAATAGCGAAGCAAGGTTTGGGAGAAATACCAAGGAGGAAACGACAGGAGCGACAAGGATAGGGGTAAAGTGGAAGTCCATGATTGTTCATGTTCTGAAGGGAAAGAGCACATGAAGAAGAATGAATAGCGAAGCAAGGTTTGGGAGAAATACCAAGAGGAAACATTAAGAGCGACAAAGGGATAGGCAAAGTGGAAGTCCAGCGATTTGGAAGCTCTCAGCGTTCTGAAGGGAAAGAGCACATGAAGAAGAATGAATAGCGAAGCAAGGTTTGGGAGAAATACCAAGAGAACATTAAGAGCGATGAAAAGGATAGGGCAAGTGGAAGTCCATGATTATTTACGTTCTGAAGGGAAAGAGCACATGAAGAAGAATGAATAGCGAAGCAAGGTTTGTGAGAAATACCAAGAGGAAACATTAAGAGCGACAAGTGATAGGGGCAAGTGGAAGTCCATGATTGTCTACGTTCTGAAGGGAAAGAGCACATGAAGAAGAATGAATAGCGAAGCAAGGTTTTGGGAGAAATACCAAGAGGAAACATTAAGAGCGACAAGTGATAGGGGCAAGTGGAAGTCCATGATTGTCTACGTTCTGAAGGGAAAAAGAGCACATGAAGAAGAATGAATAGCGAAGCAAGGTTTGGGAGAAATACCAAGAGGAAACATTAAGAGCGACAAGGGATAGGGGCAAGTGGAAATCCATGATTGTCTACGTTCTGAAGGGAAAGAGCACATGAAGAAGAATGAATAGCGAAGCAAGGTTTGGGAGAAATACCAAGAGGAAACATTAAGAGCGACAAGGAGAAAGCGTGAAGTCCATGATTGTCTACGTTCTGAAGGGAAAAGAGCACATGAAGAAGAATGAATACAACAAGGCTTGGGAGAAATATTCAAGAGGAAACATTAAGAGCGACAAGGATAGGGGCAAGTGGAAGTCCATGATTGTCTACGTTCTGAAGGGAAAGAGCACATGAAGAAGAATGAATAGCGAAGCAAGGTTTGGAGAAATACCAAGAGGAAACATTAAGAGCGACAAGTGATAGGGGCAAGTGGAAGTCCGTTGATTGTCGACAATCAAGCGGGAAAGAGCACATGAAGAAGAATGAATAGCGAAGCAAGGTTTGGGAGAAATACCAAGAGGAAACATTAAGAGCGACAAGTGATAGGGGCAAGTGGAAGTCCATGATTGTCTACGTTCTGAAGGGAAAAGAGCACATGAAGAAGAAATGAATAGTAAGCAAGGCTTCGGGAGAAATACCAAGAGGAAACATTAAGAGCGACAAGGATAGGGGCAAGTGGAAGTCCATGATTGTCTACGTTCTGAAGGGAAAGAGCACAGGAAGAAGAATGAATAGCGAAGCAAGGTTTGGGAGAAATACCAAGAGGAAACATTAAGAGTGACAAGTGATAGGGGCAAGTGGGAAGTCCATGATTGTCTACGTTCTGAAGGGGAAAGAGCACATGAAGAAGAATGAATAGCGAAGCAAGGTTTGGGAGAAATACCAAGAGGAAACATTAAGAGCGACAAGTGATAGGGGCAAGTGGAAGTCCATGATTGTCTACGTTCTGAAGGGAAAGAGCACATGAAGAAGAATGAATAGCGAAGCAAGGTTTGGGAGAAATACCAAGAGGAAACATTAAGAGCGACAAGTGATAGGGCAAGTGGAAGTCCATGATTGTCTACGTTCTGAAGGAAAGAGCACATGAAGAAGAATGAATAGCGAAGCAAGGTTTGAGAAATACCAAGAGGAAACATTAAGATATAAGGATAGGGGCAAGTGGAAATCCAGGATGTCTACGTTGTGTTCTGAAGGGAAAGAGCACATGAAGAAGAATGAATAGCGAAGCAAGGTTTTGGGAGAAATACCAAGAGGAAACATTAAGAGCGATGGCGTGATAGGGGCAAGTGGAAGTCCATGATTGTCTACGTTCTGAAGGGAAAGAGCACATGAAGAAGAATGAATAGCGAAGCAAGGTTTGGGAGAAATACCAAGAGGAAACATTAAGAGCGACAAGTGATAGGGGCAAGTGGAAGTCCATGATTGTCTACGTTCTGAAGGGAAAGAGCACATGAAGAAGAATGAAGAAGGAAGCGTGCTTAGAGAAATACCAAGAGGAAACATTAAGAGCGACAAGTGATAGGGGCAAGTGGAAGTCCATGATTGTCTACGTTCTGAAGGGAAAGAGTACATGAAGAAGAATGAATAGCGAAGCAAGGGTTTGGGAGAAATACCAAGAGGAAACATTAAGAGCGACAAGTGATAGGCAAGTGGAAGTCCATGATTGTTCACGTTCTGAAGGGAAAGAGCACATGAAGAAGAATGAATAGCGAAGCAAGTTTTGGGAGAAATACCAAGAGGAAACATTAAGAGCGACAAGTGATAGGGTGCGGAAGTCCATGATTGTCTACGTTCTGGGCGAAAAGAGCACATGAAGAAGAATGAATAGCGAAGCAAGGCTTGGGTAGGGAAATACCAAGAGGAAACATTAAGAGCGACAAGTGAGATAGGGGCAAGTGGAAGTCCATGATTGTCTACGTTCTGAAGGGAAAGAGCACATGAAGAAGAATGAATAGCGAAGCAATGTTTGGGAGAAATACCAAGAGGAAACATTAAGAGCGACAAGTGATAGGGGCAAGTGGAAGTCCATGATTGTCTACGTTCTGGAAGGGAAAGAGCACATGAAGAAGAATGAATAGCGAAGCAAGGTTTGGGAGAAATACCAAGAGGAAACATTAAGAGCGACAAGTGATAGGGGCAAGTGGAAGTCCATGATTGTCTACGTTCTGAAGGGAAAGAGCACATGAAGAAGAATGAATAGCGAAGCAAGGTTTGGGAGAAATACCAAGAGGAAACATTAAGAGCGACAAGTGATAGGGGCAAGTGGAAGTCCATGATTGTCTACATGTTCTGAAGGGAAAGAGCACATGAAGAAGAAATGAATAAAGAAGCAAGGTTTGGGAGAAAGCATCAAGAGGTGCACATTAAGAGCGACAAGTGATAGGCAAAGAAGTCCATGTATTGTCTACGTCGGAAGGGAAAGAACACATGAAGAAGAATGAATAGCGAAGCAAGGTTTGGGAGAAATACCAAGAGGAAACATTAAGAGCGACAAGTGATAGGGGCAAGTGGAAGTCCATGATTGTCTACGTTCTGAAGGGAAAGAGCACATGAAGAAGAATGAATAGCGAAGCAAGGTTTGGGAGAAATACTCAAGAGGAAACATTAAGAGCGACAAGTGATAGGGGCAAGTGGAAGTCCATGATTGTCTACGTTCTGAAGGGAAAGAGCACATGAAGAAGAATTTCCGAATACGAAGCGGCGGTTTGGGAGAAATACCAAGAGGAAACATTAAGAGCACGGTGATAAAGTGCGGAAATCCATTGTTCGCTGTTCAAGGTGGAAAGAGCATGGAAGAAGAAATTGAATAAGAAGCAAGGTTTGGGAGAAATACCAAGAGGAAACATTAAGAGCGACAAGTGATAGGGGCAAGTGGAAGTCCACACACCACGTTCCGAAGGGAAAGAGCACATGAAGAAGAATGAATAGCGACAAGGTTTGGGAGAAATACCAAGAGGAAACATTAAGAGCGACAAGGATAGGGGCAAGTGGGAAGTCCAAGATGTCTACGTTCTGAAGGGAAAGAGCACATGAAGAAGAATGAATAGCGAAGCAAGGTTTGGGAGAAATACCAAGAGGAAACATTAAGAGCGACAAGTGATAGGGCAAGTGGAAGTCCATGATTGTCTACGTTCTGAAGGGAAAGAGCACATGAAGAAGAACATGAAGCAAGGTTTGGGAGAAATATCAAGAGGAAAACATTAAGAGCGACAAGTGATAGGGGCAAGTGGAAGTCCATGATTGTCTACGTTCTGAAGGGAAAGAGCACATGAAGAAGAATGAATAGCGAAGCAAGGTTTGGGAGAAATAAGAGGAAACATTAAGAGCGACAAGGGATAGGGGCAAGTGGAAATCCATGATTGTCTACGTTCTGAAGGGAAAGAGCACATGAAGAAGAATGAATAGCGAAGCAAGGTTGGGACAGTCACTGAAGAGGAAACATTAAGAGCGACAAGTGATAGGGGCAAGTGGAAGTCCAAGTGACGGTTCATGCCTGAAGGGAAAGAGCACATGAAGAAGAATGAATAGCGAAGCAAGGTTTGGGAAAAATAACAGGAGGAAACATTAAGAGCGACAAGGGATAGGGCAAGTGGAAGTCCAAAGGCGATTGTCTACGTTCGGAAGGGAAAGAGCACATGAAGAAGAATGAATAGCGAAGCAAGGTTTGGGGAGAAATACCAAGAGGAAACATTAAGAGCGACAAGTGATAGGGGCAAGTGGAAGTCCATGATTGTCTACGTTCTGAAGGGAAAGATGCATATAGAGAAGAAATGAATAGCGAAGCAAGGCTTTGAAGGAAATACCAAAGAGGAAACATTAAGAGCGACAAGTGATAGGGGCGGCGGAAGTCCATGATGGCTCACGTTTGGAAGGGAAAGAGCATAATGAAGAAGAATGAATAGCGAAGCAAGGTTTGGGAGAAATACCAAGAGGAAACATTAAGAGCGACAAGGATAGGGGCAAGTGGAAATCCATGATTGTCTACGTTCTGAAGGGAAAGAGCACATGAAGAAGAATGAATAGCGAAGCAAGGTTTGGGAGAAATACCAAGAGGAAACATTAAGAGCGACAAGTGATAGGGGCAAGTGGAAGTCCGCGATTGTCTACGTTCTTGAAGGGAAAGAGCACATGAAGAAGAATGAATAGCGAAGCAAGGTTTGGGAGAAATACCAAGAGGAAACATTAAGAGCGACAAGATAGGGGCAAGTGGAAGTCCATGATTGTCTACGTTCTGAAGGGAAAGAGCACATGAAGAAGAATGAATAGCGAAGCAAGGTTTGGGAGAAATACCAAGAGGAAACATTAAGAGCGACAAGTGATAGGGGCAAGTGGAAGTCCATGATTGTCTACGTTCTGAAGGGAAAGAGCACATGAAGAAGAATGAATAGTGAAGCAAGGTTTGGGAGAAATACCAAGAGGAAACATTAAGAGCGACAAGTGATAGGGGCAAGTGGAAGTCCATGATTGTCTACGTTCTGAAGGAAAGAGCACATGAAGAAGAAATTTCGGAATAGCTACAAGGTTTGGGAGAAATACCAAGAGGAAACATTAAGAGCGACAAGGATAGGGGCAAGGAACTAAGGATTGTCTACGTTCTGAAGGGAAAGAGCACATGAAGAAGAACAAGAAGAAGGGAAGAAGAGAGGAAATACCAGAGGAAAGTCATTTAAGAGCGACAAGGGATAGGGGGCAAGAACGAAGATTGTCTACGTTCTGAAGGGAAAGAGCACATGAAGAAGAATGAATAGCGAAGCAAGGTTTGGGAGAAATACCAAGCGAGGAAACATTAAGAGCGACAAGTGATAGGGGCAAGTGGAAGTCCATGATTGTCTACGTTCTGAAGGGAAAGAGCACATGAAGAAGAATGAATAGCGAAGCAAGGTTTGGGAGAAATACCAAGAGGAAACATTGGAGCGACAAGGGATAGGGGCAAGTGGAAGTCCATGATTGTCTACGTTCTGAAGGGAAAGAGCACATGAAGAAGAATGAATAGCGAAGCAAGGTTTGGGAGAAATACCAAGAGGAAACATTAAGAGCGACAAGTGATAGTGCGGAAGTCCATGATTGTCTACGTTCTGAAGGGAAAGAGCACATGAAGAAGAATGAAGCGAAGCAAGGTTTGGGAGAAATACCAAGAGGAAACATTAAGCGACAAGGATAGTGCGGAAGTCCATGATTGTCTACGTTCAAGGAAGAGCACATGAAGAAGAAATGAATAGCGAAGCAAGGTTTGGGAGAAATACCAAGAGGAAACATTAAGAGCGACAAGTGATAGGGGCAAGTGGAAGTCCATGCGATTGTCTACGCGTTCTGAAGGGAAAGAGCACATGAAGAAGAATGAATAGCGAAGCAAGGTTTGGGAAAAATAACAGAGGAAACATTAAGAGCGACAAGGGATAGGGGCAAGTGGAAGTCCATGATTGTCTACGTTCTGAAGGGAAAGAGCACATGAAGAAGAATGAATAGCGAAGCAAGGTTTGGGAGAAATACCAAGAGGAAACATTAAGAGCGACAAGTGATAGGCAAGTGGAAGTCCATGATTGTCTACGTTCTGAAGGAAAGAGCACATGAAGAAGAATGAATAGCGAAGCAAGGTTTGGGAGAAATACCAAGAGTGAAACATTAAGAGCGACAAGTGATAGGGGCAAGTGGAAGTCCATGATTGTTCACGTTCTGAAGGGAAAGAGCACATGAAGAAGAATGAATAGCGAAGCAAGGTTTGGGAGAAATACCAAGAGGAAACATTAAGAGCGACAAGGGATAGGGGCAAGTGGAAATCCATGATTGTCTACGTTTGGAAGGGAAAGAGCACATGAAGAAGAATGAATAGCGAAGTAAGGTTTTGGGAGAAATACTCAAGAGGAAACATTAAGAGCGACAAGTGATAGGGGCAAGTGGAAGTCCATGATTGTCTACGTTCTGAAGGGAAAGAGCACATGAAGAAGAATGAATAGCGAAGCAAGGTTTGGGAGAAATACCAAGAGGAAACATTAAGAGCGACAAGTGATAGGGGCAAGTGGAAGTCCATGATTGTCTACGTTCTGAAGGAAAGAGCACATGAAGAAGAATGAATAGCGAAGCAAGGTTTGGGAGAACACCAAGAGGAAACATTAAGAGCGACAAGTGATAGGGGCAAGTGGAAGTCCATGATTGTCTACGTTCTGAAGGGAAAGAGCACATGAAGAAGAATGAATAGCGAAGCAAGGTTTGGGAGAAATACCAAGAGGAAATATCAAGGAGGATAAGGATAGTGGGCAAGTGGAAGTCCATGATTGTCTACGTTCTGAAGGGAAAGAGCACATAAGAAGAATGAATAGCTAAGCAAGGTTTGGGAGAAATACCAAGAGGAAACATTAAGAGCGACAAGGATAGGGCAAGGGAAACTAAGGATTGTCTACGGCCTGAAGGGAAAGATAATATGAAGAAGAACAACAGCGAAGCTGTTTGGGAGAAATACCAAGAGGAAACATTAAGAGCGACAAGGGATAGTGGCAAAATCCATGATTGTTCACGTTCTTGAAGGGAAAGAGCACATGAAGAAGAATGAATAGCGAAGCAAGGTTTGGGAGAGAAATACCAAGAAAAGGAAACATTGGGAGCGACAAGTGATAGGGCAAGTGGAAGTCCATGATTGTCTACGTTCTGAAGGGAAAGAGCACATGAAGAAGAATGAATAGTGAAGCAAGGTTTGGGAGAAATACCAAGAGGAAACATTAAGAGCGACAAGTGATAGGGGCAAGTGGAAGTCCATGATTGTCTACGTTCTGAAGGGAAAAGGAGCATGAAGAAGAATGAATAGCGAAGCAAGGTTTGGGGAGAAATACCAAGAGGAAACATTAAGAGCGACAAGGGATAGGGTGGAAGTCCATGATTGTCTACGTTCTGAAGGGAAAGAGCACATGAAGAAGAATGAATAGCGAAGCAAGGTTTGGGAGAAATACCAAGAGGAAACATTAAGAGCGACAAGTGATAGGGGCAAGGGAAGTCCAAGATTGTCTACGTTCTGAAGGGAAAGAGCACATGAAGAAGAATGAATAGCGAAGCAAGGTTTGGGAGAAATACCAAGAGGAAACATTAAGAGCGACAAGTGATAGGCAAGGGAAGTCCATGATTGTCTACGTTCTGAAGGGAAAGATACAGAAGAAGAAATAAATAGCGAAGCAAGGCTTGGGGAGAAATACCAAGAGGAAACATTAAGAGCGACAAGGATAGGGGCAAGTGGAAGTCCAGATTGTCTACGTTCTGAAGGAAAGAGCACATGAAGAAGAATGAATAGCGAAGCAAGGTTTGGGAGAAATACCAAGAGGAAACATTAAGAGCGACAAGGGATAGGGGCAAGTAGTCCATGATTGTCTACGTTCTGAAGGGAAAGAGCACATGAAGAAGAATGAATAGCGTAG